>JAOPJO010000061.1:8030613-8040648 GCA_027123675.1 Molva macrophthalma | reverse complement strand
GGACTATGGCAAACGCGCGCTGTGCGGGGGGAGGGTGGGGGGAGGGCTGAGCCGCTCACTAACGCTCCTCCCGCGTTAGTGGTACACAAACAACATGGCAGCGAGCAGGGAAGAACTTGTTCCAAAAAAAGGCACAGTGTCATCCGTTATTTGGAATTGGTTTGCGTTCGCGAAGTCAAATTTAGACCAGACACCCGCTGCAAATTATGCTCAAAGTCTGTTGCTAGCAAAGGCAAAATTTTCACTGTTTACAATGGCACATTTTCACTGTTTACAATGGCAGGGCCCGCCATATTGTCTTTTTGGCTAGCTGTTCCTGATTGCACTTTAACCCCAAGGGGGATTAAAGTGCAATCGATTTAAATCGTAAATCTGATTTTTGGTGAAAAAGTTTTTTTTTTAGGCCATATCGCCCACCCCTACCTCATAGCTCTGTCATAATCAAGATCTTCAAATAGGCTTATCTTATCCAAACAGAGTTTAACAGTGCTTCAGGATACAGAAAATGAACAGTGATTAGAGTTGCTTCAGGATAAAAAAAAATTAAAAAAAAGAGCGATGCTGTGTGAAATGAAAACACAGTGGCGTTGTACTATGTATCCAAGAAGCTTAACCCTCTCGGATGCCAACATGGCCATTGATCAACCGCTGGCCAGAAGCTCCACACATCACCACACACACCGTGGCGTTATGTAGCAAGTGTCCTAGAAGCTTTCCCCTTTCTCTGGGTCAACTGCTGCACAGACGGTAAAATTGTGTAGTGAGTGGCAGTTCACGGATGAGGGGGGGATTATGAAAAGTGGGTGTGTATTCTTTAATATTCATGTTTAGGTAGTTTCCTTGTTTGATAACTAAAAGCAGGCTCTCGCTCTTTCAGAGAAAGTTGGTATCCAAAAGAAAGCTGTAACGATACAATTGCACACCGTCATGTTATCAAAAGCGACCCATATTCACGTAGCGGCAGTGCACGGTAGAACACAACCGGAGGGGTCCGACCTCGTCTGCCATTTCGTCTTCGTCGACTTCATTCCTACTGGCGGTAGCCTCTTCGGTCTCGTTTGCGAACTCGTTTTGTCGACTCGGGAGTACTGGGATTTCCATATGGAAATCATCACGTCATCACGCAGTCAGTGCGATGCGTTCAAGCTGAATGCAACAGGCGACGTGAGGGGGCCTCTAATAAACAAAGAGCAGCCTCTAATGAGGAGCAGCCTCTAATAAACAAATACCAACATTAAGTACAAATACCATAAACACCTTGTTTTTCGGTTTTTATTTTGCACGTTAGAGCTCTTTGTAAACATTGTTTATACAAATAAAGGCGCTTTACAAATACACTTTAATGTGTATGCATGCATGTGTGTGTGTGTGTGTGTGTGTGTGTGTGGGTTTGTGCGTGTGTGTGTGCGTGTGTGCGTGTGCGTGTGCGTGTGCGTGTGCGTGTGCGTGTGCGCGTGCGCGTGCGCGTGCGCGTGCGCGTGCGCGTGCGCGTGCGCGTGCGCGTGTGTGGGTTTGTGGGTTTGTGCGTGTGTGCGTGTGTGCGTGTGTGCGTGTGTGCGTGCGTGCGTGTGTGTGTGTGTGTGTGGGTTTGTGCGTGTGTGTGTGTGCGTGTGTGTGCGCAATGCGCGCGGGTGTCCCTTACTTGCGAGGGCGAAGATCATGGCGAGGGAAGCGAAGGTCCCGGCGAGCCCCTGGCCACTCATGAAGACGGCGCTGTACTTTTGGGGCAGCTGGCCCACCAGGCCAAACAGACTGCCCTGCACGATCGCACCGAACGCTGGGGTGGAGGAGAGGAGGCGGCGGCGGCGGTGGTGGTGGTGGAGGTGTGGAGGAGGTGGAGGAGACATTGTTAACCTTGCCTAACTCTTGCAGCTTAAACGGCGCAAACAAAGCTCTGACTTACAACCCCGCCAAACTGTTTGGCTGCAGCACGGCCTTAAAGGTGCAGGATTCCAGATAAAGAGGTTTTTTTCCATTCCCTTTTTTTAATGTAAAGTAAGTAAAGCTATGTAAGGAGATTCATGTCAAGTTTGAGGACTGGAAAGTGACACCCAAGTTGACCTATGCATCTTTAAAAACATTGAAATGTATTTTGATCTATTGATCAGGACTTAATTACTTCCGAAAAAGGATGTTGCTTACAGTTGATGAACCATATGGTGGCCATGGTGACAGAGAAGAAGCGGTCCATCCCCATCTCCACCTTGACGAAGACGGCGGTGATGATGAAGAAGAGGAGGATGAAGACCAGGCTGCCGGCAATGCGCATCGCCTCCGATATCCTGGTAAAAGAGCGCACGTGACTTTAGTAAAACATCGTTATAGGCGACACACGAACACGCAATATCCTTTGGGAGAGCGCACGTGACTTTATTAAAACGTTCTCACAAGAACACATTTCACTTTATGTGCCGTCGTTGTTTTGTTTTTTTTGTTGTTTTTCGAAGAAGAACGCGTGTAACTTTATTAAAATGTTTTTACAAGAGCAAGCATCTTACTTTATGAAAACATTCTTACGAGAACACACGTCACTTTATGTGTCGTCTGCAGTGTTTTTCGTAAGAACATTTTAATAGTAGTATTGCAGGTGAACGTATGCAAAGTGTTCTGGGAAAGGGGTTGTTTGAACTACCTCAGCAGCCATTTTTTGCAATCACTGGCAGCAGCCAAGTGTCAAACAGGAGCTTACAACAATATACATAAGACAATAAACATAATATGGAGATGAACCAGCCGCTGAGATCGTTACCAAGTGAAGAAAAATAATAAAAAACGAATTGGCCTTATTTGATGAGGATGAAGCCACATTTATTTCAGTTGACTTCCCGTTGATAATGGTGGTGGGGTAGGGTTGTAAGAAAAATAATTCTTATCTGTTAGGATTCTGAATCTTTTCACAACTTCCACTGGGTTTGCACTTGTGCGTTTTCTATTTGAAAATGACGTTCATGCCACACACCCTTTTCCCAGCGCACAGCGAACCGAAGTAGATCCGGAAACACGCACCGCTACCCTCCCCCCCCCCCTCGAGCAACGAAAACTTGAATCGTACGGCGAGACGCCCTACGGGGGGGGGGGGAGGGTCTCCTTATCGCGTCACGGACACAACAACACGCGAGGGGCCTGCCTGGGACGTACCTCTGGTACAGGAAGGAGTTGAGCAGGGTGAAGAGCAGCAGCGGCACCTGGGAGAGCAGGGCCATCCAGTTGTTGAAGTAGTACTCCTTGCGGACTACCACCTCGCCGTCGCTCCACTCCGTCGTGTTCAGACGGCCCTGGAAATACTGGGGGTGGGGGTGGGGAAGGGCGCAAAACGTGGGTGTGTGTGTTTTAACCCCCTAGTGTAACATAGCTATGAAAGGAGGATCTTGTTCGGACATGCGCATGCGCGGATTCGGTGGTTACGAACACGCACGCACACACATGCTCTTTGACCACCCGAGGAAAGGTACCATGCACACACACACACACACGCACATATACATACACATGCATATTCATACACAGCCGCAGGCAACAAATAATGCAAATTCACTCATGACTTGATGCTTTATGTAGCCGACCTCAACAGCGGACCATGAGCATGTGTGCTTACTATAACACACTGCCTACTGTTGACTCAATGTCATTGGACCAAGGGCTACGCAGTAAAACCTCCTAGTGTTTGTCTCAACCTGTTTCACTGTGTAACTGATGTCCTTGGGGCAACATGGGGCAAACTCTATACCCCATCATACATCTGGGCGGACACGCCCGCACAAGAGGTTTTTTTCAGGGATCATGGGGTCGTGGGAGGATCAGATGCATTGTATACTGGAGGAGGAGGTGGAATAGGAGGTGGAGGTATAATAGGAGGAGGTGGAATAGGAGGTTGAGGAGGAGGAGGAGGGGGTTGAGGAGGAGGACGTGGAGGACGAGATGGGGGAGTAGGAGGTGGTGGAGGAGGAGGTGGAGGACGAGATGGTGGAGTAGGAGGGGGTGTAATAGGAGGAGAAGGAGGTGGAGGAGGAGGAGGTGGAGGACGAGATGGTGGAGTAGGAGGGGGTGTAATAGGAGGAGAAGGAGGTGGAGGATGAGATGGTGGAGTAGGAGGGGTGTAATAGGAGATGGAGGAGGAGGAGGTGGAGGACGAGATGGTGGAGTAGGAGGTGGTGGAGGTAGTGCGTCTGGGTGTTTCTTACCATGGAGGCGGTCATGAAGAAGTTCCATGGCAACAGCGTTCCCAAGCCCAGGATGAAGAAGACGATGCCCGCCAGGCCACCCCTGAGGAAGAGGATGAAGTTGAAATTAGTAATTGAGTTGTTATCATGCACTTTTCGGCGGTTCCTGTTTGAGTCTGAATTTCTAGACATTTTTTTTGCAAAGTATGGAAACAAACGAAATAATCAGGAAGTACAATCTGTCAGCAAGTACTTTCTGCAAGGACCCAAAATAAAAAAACATTTATGGACAGTTTCGACCACAAAGGCGCCCAAAAAGGAGTCGGTAGAAACTGTGGTCGAGAGAAGGGGTTAGGTTACGCGTCATCGCGATGACAATGACGACGACGATAACAACTACTCACCGGTCCCGGGGTGCATCGGCGTGGCTCTTCATTCCGTCCTAGAAGGTTCTGGAGAAGCTGTGAGAGGCAAAACAAACCCAAAGTCAGCGTCTCCAAACGTTCGGTACCAAACACGCTCCAAGCGTCCGCCGGTGAGTCTCCCGACGTCCGGGACTGGATCCCCGCTCCGATCTTGCGGCCCCTGGCTAAGGCTCTACCGCTAGCTCTGAGCCATAACACGCACACCAAGTGTACATTGTAGGAAAACACATTCCTCCGCAAGCTTAAAGGGAGACCCCACCTTGGCCTCCCAGCGTGCCGGCTTCCCTACATCTAAGACTTGGATGTAGGGTCGAGTCACATGAGTGTCTCATGGGGCCTGTAATAGACCCCAGGACAACAGTCAGCCTGACCACAGTAAACATGTAGCACCCTTCATATAGAGATGAGCGTAAGAAGTGATTACCGGGACCTCAGCTCTAGATTAAAGAAAGAGAATAGAATAAAATGAAGCGAAAACAATACTTTATTTTTTAAGTGCACTAGGCATAAAATACAAAAATAATAATTATGGGAAAATGTCCTAAAAGTGTATGCATGCATGAAAATAAATGAAAGGTGCATAATATAGAAATGTACATTAATTAGTCCTTATACACATACTATAATGGCCTGTGTTCTCAACATTCTCTCCTCCTCGATAAAGTATCTACAATGTACGAGGAAAGGTTACACGTTTCATGAAAAACAGAGGAACGACAAAGCAAGCTTTTGCCTGGATGGACATTGGCAGCAATGTGTGTACTGGGTCATTGTACGGGGGGGGCAGTCCAAAGCTCACTGAATACATCTAGACCTCCGCAAACCCAACCTTTCCCAATCCAAAAGGACCCAAATAACAACACATTATAACATATACAATACACATTCTCACATCACAAACATAACATCCATCTCCTCAGCCTGCTCTGCCACACAACATACACAGACCTCACAACATCCGGTAGTACTACCACCATTCCATTATTGGTTTTTGGTCCCGGGAATTACTCACAATTCTGCAGGATAAAACGCACCACAATGACTCAATGTTGGCCTGTGGAAAAAAGTAATCCTTTTACTGGATGCTATCGACACAACTATCTGATCTAGGTCAATCCATGGCCAGTCCACAGACACACACTGAATCCCAACTTCATTGACCCGGATAATATATGTACGACCAGTTCACGGACAGGCAACTCCCACATTGGCTATGAATAGACCACACCCACACACACACACCCACGGTTCCCAGAGACCCGAGGGCTAGAGATCTGGGAGTGTATGCTTAACAGTATTCTATTATTAACGCCATTAACTAAAGATAGATCCATTTACAATTAAAGTAGAAGTATTTATTTTACTAGGCATCCTTGAACAAGATGACTACCCCTTACCCCTACCTGCTCCTTCAAATAGGAATCACAGCACTTTGGATAAAAGCATCAACAATTAAGCTACTAAATAATAATATTATATAGTAAAGAACCTCCCACAAATACGCTTACAGCTACTGATGCATGTCACTGTGTGGCATGCTTGGTATGGGATTATGGGATATAAAAAGAGATTCTTGGGTACTACAGTCCAACATGGGTTCCAGAACTTCCCTTCAGTTTGGCAGTAGCTCATCTGTTGGAATCAAACCATAACCCTCACTCATCTGTTGGGGTTTACAGGGTCTGTTTCACAAGATAAGTTGGACAGAGGCCATGGAAGCAACAACAACCATTTTAATGGCTAGAACATACATGGTTTTCCCCCTGTAGGTAACTCATAACAGACCACCATTATAATTCTTAGCAGTTGGACAGAACTCATGAGCGTGTTTGAAGAAATCATCAACTGAAAAAGGTCACAAATTAAAACTTAAACTAGGTTGTTCAGCAGCATCATCATTTTCCATAAGTGTCTAAATGACTCAATGTAAAATGGCTAAACGTAACTATGCTAGCATGACGCATCTATAGGCATTTGCAAATAATGTGAGGTCACTCTAAACACTTCATTGTGACGAACAAGCCTTAAGACGGCCCTGGGCATGTATGTTTTCTGTTTAAACCAACTATTTAAACATGAACACAACCAGAGTCATCTCTATTTGAAAAGTTGTTTGAGTAAGCAAAGTAAAACTCTTCTCATTCTCATTCTCAAAATATGGATTAATTTAATTCAAGAATTGATTGAATCTATTACAAACCAGTTAATTCATGGTAAAGTGGATTAATAACCCAACTGCCCAAAAAAATGTCCTATTTCAAATAAGGCAAAGAAAGTAAAAAGTCCTCATTCAAATATTACCACAAATGGTGAGCAAACATGTATTCATATTTTTTCTTAATATTATGACAATCAAGTTACCATGTATGTTCAAGTTGAAATTCAGAGAACCTGGTCCTCGTTGATTCATGAGGATCAGGACCTAGACCTAATCAGGCAGTGCGTCATCGGCTTCGTTTAAATTCAACCTCTCAGGTGCATCTCTGAGATTCTCATTTGTTTATTTGTTACCCTTGTAACAGTGCTACATAAATAAAGTTTGAGTGATTATATTAGGACATCTCTAGCCCGCAGGCCACGCGATTATTGGATTATTTCATATTAAAGAACAACAACACGCCGGTAAGAGTGTGTGTTGAACGTTGGCTGCTTTGCCCCTCCCAAAGTAGCCAACATAGTTGGCTTACAATTCACAAGTCAGGGCGTAGATGTCTTGTAAAGACGACGTTAATCATGATAACAGACTAAAGCCGCCTGGCTGGGGAACTGGTCGAATCAAGCAGAAGGATAACGTGATTTGTGTGTCTATGTTTTGGTTTCATATGGAAATAAGATCAGACATGTCAATTTATTGTAAAGAAAAGTTATTCATAAAAGCCAGAGTGAGAATACATAAGAGTTGGATGGCCACAACTAGAGCACCACATTACGTTATATCTAGGCCTATATGTCTATTTATCATGCAAAATAAGTTGTAAAGTACTATTAACTATACTAAGTTTTAAAAGTGCTATTCAAAAAAGTGTATTCATATTCATATTTTAAAATGCTTTACAAAAAAGGTGTATTCATATTATTATGATTATAAATCATCCTCATCATAATGGAGACCATTTTATGGGCAGTCTTGGAATAACATTGATGAAGGTTTCAAACATGATCAATTTACTTCAGTGTTGTACATCTATGAATTAGTAGTGGTCATCTTATGACTGTCAAAAAAAATGAGTGTCAAAAAAAAATGAGTTTCCTGATGAATTTAACACATCGGTGTACCATGACTATGCTGTAAAACAAGGCGCACGTCAGAGCTGTAACCGCTAAAGACAGGCAACACGTCTGCAGCCTTAACAGACCTCAAGGCCAGCCATGTGCTCGCCATAACAGATGCCATGTTGAATCTCAAATGCAACCTATAATAAACTGATGTCGCATTTATAGGCCCTTGATGGAGGCGGCCTACTCGATATATCCCACTAGAATACACGTGTAGCTATGGGTTAACATGGGGCTGTGAAAGAAAATTACATGAACGCACAGATCTTTTTAATCGTTTTATTGCAGTAGTTTTACGGCTTAGGTTGCGTGGGCTACATGTTATATTGCAGTCATAACCAATGAGACAGGCTGCGGTCCTGCAGCAGCTTTACTGAGGTCAGTTTAAAGAAATACATAGCAGCCCCTACACCTGCTGGCATCGATGATACCGTCAAACGCTCCAAGACATTGAGGGTTTCGACTTACAGGGGTTCACAGTTCAAATGAAGTGTCCACATACCAAGAGATACCACCAGCCACTCGTCGAAGCTGTATACGGTTTTGTCCATCAATGAAGAACAGAAAAGGAAAACCGATGATCTAGACTGGGCTTATGAACCCATAACGTTAGATCCAAACGACACGATAGATGAGGTAGACTGTTCATACCACGCCATTCTTGATTCCTCCCTCCGCAATTACGCTTCCGATGTCAATGAACAAAGGGAAGCATTGATGTAATCAGCACCACATATATATTTATTCATAGGACTAACCTTTGAAAGGATCTGGTCGGGGTGTCGGTCACTGTGTTGTCATGGCGCGTGTTTACCCCTCCTAACCCTCGAAGAAAACCAATATCCCAGCGGGCTTTAATAACATCAACGAATCGGACGCGTTTGTCCTCATTAACGGAAGGGTGTTCTTCGCGCGTCCCACGTGGCGCGGGCAACTCTTTTAATCCGCGACGTAAACGTAATCGTCATTTCAAATCCATCGCGCAGATGCTTGCCAAACTACACCAAGCCCCTCCCCTGTGTCACCTTCTTTCACCAATTTCTTCTTCCTGCTTACCACCTAAGCATCATGAATGCATTTCCAAATGAAATGAGAAAATAACGGCTTCCCTTGCCGTAGATAATAGGCCTGGTTATAGTAGTTGTACTAAATGGGCAACTCAAAAAACACAAATGGGTTTGTTTTTAGACATCTTTTGAGGCAAACCAGCCTGGTTCTACCATTATATCTAAAGCTTCAAGTTAATTTTACTGGTACACTGTGCCATCTGCTGTTACTGGTAAGTATTGCAATCCTAATCAGCGTAGTGCTGCATGGATTTAAATAGTAAATAACGACGATATCGGCCTATATAAATAATCGAACTAAAATGGATGGAGTCTCTGTATGTATGTATGTATTTCTGCCCTTCGAGTACCTCGACAACCGTTCATCCGATCGACTTTACACTTGGCGGGTGTATTGCTGAGGACCCAAAGAATCGCAGTGTCGAGTTTGAAGTGGTTTGGATGAGAAAGCATCAATACCGGAGGCCAAGGAATCGGCCCGTTCTGAGCAGGCACGCTTTGAACCGGCACTGCACTAGTACATACTGAATATACAAATTAAAATAACCCTTGGATTTAGTAGAACATCTCAGGTGATAGAATGCAGGTGGTAGATGCATTGTGAATATTACATCTGCAAAATGTAAACTTGATATTTCAGTATTTTGGAGTATTATATATTATATAAAATACCTTCTAGGTCATTTTTGAAAGGTGGGAGGCCCATTAGTTTGCGCCCATGGTTCCCAACATAGAATGCCACAAAAATCTTGGAAAACATATTCTCAGAGAGCGGGAGAAGGGTGGTTCATTGCCCAATTCACCTGGCGACCATTTTCCACATTTCCATCACCCACCTTTAGAATCAAGATGGCCGCTTGGTGATCAGGACTATCACCAGTCCTGAATAGCTTCTTCTACACATAGTGGTCAACACAACACAGTATCTGTGTGTGTGTCTGTATATGTGAATCCAGGAAGTGTGTGCGTGGGCCAGGAAGTTTGCTTGGTGTGTGTGTGTCTCTGGTGGAAGTGGGAGGTGCGATGTCTTTAAGAAAACGATCACAAGTGATGAGCTGTGCATCAGTGGAGGATGGAGTTTCCACTGAGGACTATGTTGCTCCTCTC
>JAOPJO010000061.1:8011101-8022736 GCA_027123675.1 Molva macrophthalma | reverse complement strand
TGTGTGTGTGTGTGTGTGTGTGTGTGTGTGTGTGTGTGTGTGTGTGTGTGTGTGTGTGTGTGTGTGTGTGTGTCCCCATTGCAAAAGCTTGCCTCACCTGCTCTCACGCACTATCTACGCCACCAAAGACGAGCATTTTACTTAAAAGGAAACCCGCACGAGTTCGTGTACAGTCCGAGTGGTCCCTGATTGGGTCTTAGCGGTTTTGTAACCGAACATAACTGAGGCCAACTGTCATACGGCGGTGTGTGGACTATGCTCTGGGAGAAGTTGGCCAACTTGACGTTAGCACACTGTTTAGCTAAAGGTCGGCTATCCGGCTAACCTTGCAATCCCCACCGCCCGCCCCCAAACCTACTGCCCACTGACGTGGATGTCGGCCCGGGACGTCTTATTCATCCGCGTCCACTTATATCTGTCAACACATTGACGGATATAAGTTAACGTAGCATTAGCGGCTAATGGCAAACGGCTAATCCCAACCGTCGTAACATGGTGCATGGGAAATGCGTTCGGTGTTTGGCGTCGAAGCCTAGCAATATGTCGTGGACGAGGAGCTGACTTGATGTTAACTCGAAGTAGCTGTCAGACCGACCGGTGATCTCTGTATCTATGCCTTCTTGTCATTGGCAATGACGGGCAAAGCAGCTGATTATACCCGGCAGTCAGCCATGTCTAGCAGCCATTATCTAGTCATTTACATCTGGTTTGGTCATAACGTTTCGGTGACAACTCATTTTGTGTACACCGTTTAATCGTTAAACTGACATGGCCAAGCTCAGATCTCTTTAAGCATAGCTTTATCTTAGCTTTTAGACGACTATATCGGACAGTGCATAGAATGCGACCGGTGAGTGACGAATGGGCCAGCCAATCATATCGGCACAGCCTCCATTTGCTCCTCACGCTGTTTCTATAATCCGCTGCTGGCAAATGAAACGCATGCATTTGACAGCAAGCGTCTGTTTGACTGCCTATTGCATAGTCAGTAGTTTAACTCACTCGAGGTTGCTAATACTGTACAGACATAAGCACGGTCAAAACCTTGGTCTTGGAATACAAGAGTTTAAATATATATTTCTAACTTGAATGGACTACCTAAAGGCCAATGAAAAAGCCTGCCTCGTTAATTGTTTAGGTACTTTTACTTGTGGTGACTTCCTCATCTACATTGTATCTACATTGAAGTGTAAGCAGACAGAAGTATGATAACATTCTTCTATTGCATGTACTGTAGTTCTGAGTTTGAATTGGCTGCTGGTTGGCCATTCATTCTGTACATGAGCTACTATACTGAAACAGAGCCCTACTGTATCTGTCTGCTTATAATGCATGATGACACAGGCCTACATTTGTTTTTTATTTTCATATTATTATCACCTAACAGTTGGAAGGGCCCCAACACTGAGGCCTTGGTGGTCTGAAAACAAATACAGACTTTACTAACGCAAGATAAAAACATTCCTAAAATTGTTTTCTTTTATTTTTCTTTTATTTTTTCTTTATATTTGTAACCCTAATACCTTGAAATATGAAAGACCAGCACCAAAACAAAGTTGAGTCTACCATTGATGTTTAACGGTTTTGTACATATTTAATTGCAGTGTGTGAACTGTGAGTTAATTGTATTTTGCTGTTAAATGAGATTTTATGCTTATTTTCTTTTCATTCTCTTTTTTGGCAGTTTTGAATGAGGCCTCTGTCTTGATAATCTGGGTAGGGGATTTTTAATTTATATTTTTAATAAAACTAATGCCTGCTTTTCATTTCTTCACTTCCAGTTGTGCCAGTGAAGTAAGACTTGACTCTAAGATGGATCCTTGCGACTGAGAGGCAAACACACCGTTGTGTTCTGCACAGCAGCTGATGCCTCCAATCAGCACAAGCCATGCCTGACGAGTAAAGTCTCCAGTTTGCTCAAAGCAGTAAAAAAAACAACAACAAGACTCAAAGAAAGGAAGTACAACAAGAAAAAAACAAAACATGTCACCCCATGTAGTGCCCCTCTGGTGCGTCCTGCTGAAGTGACCCCCCCCCCATCCCCTGCACGCTCAGCCCTTCCTTACTACCCCTTCACCCGCCACCACTCCGCAGTACCCAGCCGTCACCATGCCACTCCAGCTGAGGATGACCAACACCTGAGAGCTCCATGCGTCCCGTTAGCACCGATTCAGACGGTCCCGCTCCCCCCCAAGGCCTCTCACGCCCCCGTCCCTTCCCGCCGGTGGGCCCCCCGCTGCCCGGTTCCGACATGTCCCTGCGCCAGTCGCTGGGGCCGGTCCAGAGCTGGCTGGGCCAGGAGCTGGAGAAGTGTGGCATCGACGCCGTCATCTACACCCGCTACGTCCTCAGCCTCCTCCTGCACGACAGCTACGACTATGACCTGCAGGACCAGGTGCGCACCAGGCGTTACACCATTTATTTGCTACAGTCATTATGATTAGAAATGACTAATCCTAAGAAGTATTCCCTATATAGAATGATGTTTTACAGTGCTGCACATTTGATAAAACAACACCTGACTTATTTCAAGTAGTTTCACATGGTAGTAAACTGATAGCAGCTGCCATTTGTTTGCTACTTTCGTTTTATTTATCACTTCTGTATTCTTTTACTAGATGACCTTTGCTTCGTCATAAGAATTTCACCCTTCAACGTATTCTTACTAATTTAACAAGTTGTCCAGCCCCTTATTCGTCGTCAAAGCAGATCTGTTAAATTGGCAGTTATTCACAGTTGTCTGTACACTCTGTTTATTTGTAAGGGAACTACAAATCCAACACAACACAAAACAGGCGTATTGAATGTTCTGAATGTTGTTGGCTGGCTCAGTGTGTTCCCTCTCACCACCAGGAGAATGACATCTTCCTGGGCTGGGAGAAGGGTGCCGGGAAGAAGTGGGGCAAAAGCAAGAGGAAGGGAGGGACGGACCTGAGTCTGGAGGAGATAAAGAAGCAAGCCGCCGTGCAGTGTCTGCGTTCTGCCTCTGATGAGGTCAGCCCCTTCTTTACGCCTCCAAGCAATTTATTGATTATATATGGACTCCATATTGATTGATTTTAAAGGCATCACTTGGCCGCTCACATCAGTTACTGTAAAGAGAAAAACAAAGCTTTTTTGTCAAACACAACTCAGTTTTTTCTAAGCTAGTTTATTTTATGGTGAACTTGGCAAGTATCATTGGCCATTACATTGTATAGCTGTGATACAGTCTTATCTATGCTGGGTATGGAATTTATACAATGCTAAACATAAGACTGAACCTAGTCCTTAGGGTTTTTGCAGTACGTGGACACATCTTAATGTCACTATTACTTTAAATGATCTATTTTACCTGATGCATTGATTATCATGTTTGATGACATTGGTTTTGGTATTGCACTGGGCTACTTTTTTGTTTGTATGCAGTCACAGACGCATAACCCTATGCACCGGTCCTCATAGCGTCAGTAAAGATTTTAAGCTTTCCCTCCATACTGACAAGGTTATGCTCAGGTCAAAAGTATACTATGTATGTATCCAACAAGGAACAGAAAATAAATCGCTGTAGTCAACTACCTTGTACTCGATGTAATCAAACTGTAAGCAGGTGCAACCAGGAGTCAAACCAGGAAGTCATTGTCAAATGATTGTATCCAACGCCTCCCCCCCCCCATATTAAAAATGAGTGAACACAGGGGGTTTTCCTACATGCTACACTGAGGACGGTCAGTAGCATGGAGAGAGAGAGACGACATGGTGTGTGTGTGTGTGTGTGTAGAGAGAGGAAGCGGGTGGGGGGGGAAGGGTCTGAGAGGCAGAGGGACAGAGTGAGCGTTCCTCTCTACGGTACTCTGCGGTCTATTTTTTAACCGGCACATGATGCACGGGATTGCAGCAGCAGAGAGCAGCAGAGCCGCTCAGCGTCAGCTGATCGGCATTAGCACAATGTTACAGGAGGGAGCGCAGCAGCAGCAGCAGCACAGGGCAGAGAACTTTCCTTCTGTTCCGCTAGCCCGGTGACATGGCAAGCAACGGACTCCCGAATGGTGACCGGGAACGGGGAATGCTTGTGCAGGGAAGTTGTGGCGGCATTAGTTCCAGTGGTGGTTCTGGTTTCGATTCAAAACTCTAGGCTCTGACAGAGGGCTGAGCATGTGTCTACCTTAGTTCCTGGTAACCAAGTTTAGTTTGCATGGAAAGATTGTGTTCCATTTACATTTGTTAAAGAGAGTAGTTGGGGATGCGCATATGTTTATGAAAATGTCACATTATGCTTATCTAGTATGTTTTAGACTGGTTCTGATAGCTGAATTTGATACAGTGACAGACTGGAAATTGCTCAATGTTTCACAACTGAGCAGGCCTGACTTCACTAAGCAAGCGTTTCATGTGTTGTTGATCGAGTTTAAAAAGTGATTCCGTTAGTTATATGTTAAACATTAAATGTGGGTCCTCATTGACAAAAGCATTAAAAGAAGCTAGCACGAGAAAGATCTTGCCTGAGCTCAGTATTGTTTGTAATACCTAGTGGTGAAGGGCTGTTTTGATTTGTCATTGTCTATGACGATGCAGTAAATGCGTAGGTATTTATTTGTTGCGTTGAGTATTGGACTATTGGTTTAACTATTGGATCTGATTCATATAAACACCTTTCTTTAAGCACACTGAAGCTAAATTACCATAAGATGTGTGCATTATGTCTAACTTCTGACACAAAAAAGCAGCATCAAAACAAGGGTTCCGTCATTGAAACAAAAAGTCTTCTCCCCAACCTTTACCTGAAACAGGTTTTATTAGCAAGAGCGAGGCAACAGGAAGTAAACAGACACTGGGGCATGCATGCCTTCCCTGTGCTTATGTTGTTACTTAAAAATGTTAAAATGTTACTTAACGTTTTACTTAACGAACGTACTTAACGAAATGTTACTTAACACAAGAATGCCTTGGCGTAAGGTCAGGACACATGTTTGGTTGATCGTAGAAATACTTTTAGCTAACCTGAGCTACAGGATCAGTGCTTTGTGACATTTGTCTGTCCATTGGCCATCTTTACATAGGAAGTTTGCAGTACGATAAGCACTGAATCACCTCAGCTTTATGCTGTGCTGTCATTGTTTCCCTAAAATGTTTTACAAATAACAGTGATTTCCATCTGTGAAATGGAAAACCTAATTTATTGGAATATGATCAATAATGTGTCTTTTGAGAATGGTCTACATATGAGTAGTTATGTGTTCTGCATGTTTGGGTTGAGGACCTGCAGGGCAGGATTCATGCTGTTATTTTCACTTTCACTTCATCATAAGGCTGTAAGGGCAGGTTTGGGGTCTTACAAATACTGTTCATTTTATTAATTATTTGTTGATTTGTTATTATCTACATTGTAGTTTGGATGCCAGCTGTTGATGATCGCTTGGCTTTAAATAATACATTGACTTATTATTCAAAATGTACCTCCTTTTTACATTGACCAAATTAACATTATGACACGGTTGTTGTTATTCACAGAACTCTGGAATTGAGAGCCTGGTTGAAGAGCTTTGCTCCAAGCTCAAGGACATCCAGAACCAACAGAAAGGTTTGGTTGAATTCGATTTGCATTCATTTAACAATCTCCATTCTTGGAATAGCAGCAGTCAGTGTAGGGCTGAGCGATTTTTTTTTTTAGACTAATATTGTGATTGCGATTCAGTATGCGATTTTTCTTTTTAAAGTTCCTTATCTTCTGTATTATTCACTAAACACAAGCAATAAATCATTAGTATGACCAACACAACATTGGAAACAGTCAACATATAAACTGCTCTTTCCTGTAGGCTACGTGTTATGATGAAATGAGATGAATTGATGCATGAATTTATATTATAACATCTTTATTTAACTATTGAATTGTAAAAGAAAAATAAATATGAATCTTACTGATCTCCAGTCAGTAACAGTAACAAATCACACAAACTTAAGTGCAGACATATAAAAATTAACAAATATGTGGCTCTACCACTCTAAAAATATGAAGATAACTCAAAGTCGTTGTAATGAATATGTAAACATGTAAAATGTGCGACTTGACCACATGTCCGTGGTAGTAGTGAAAAACTCTGCTGTTTATAGCTCCGCTGCAAGTCTCTGTCTGCACTTTTTAAAGAGCTCTGGTGTACCGTTTATCCAGTGTCTTCACCAAAGCCGTAAACCCGGCCTTGGTCACCGTGTTGATCATATATTTCCCTATAAACTCCGCTATCGCCTTAGTAATTTCGCACTGCCGTTTTGAATCTCGTTCATATATACTCAAACATTTGGGTCAGTGATCCCTGCCGGGTGGTATTCGGTCACTTGACACACTGGTGGTCGGGTTTTTGTCAGGTTTTTTAATTTTTATGTCAACATCAGCACATCAAAGCATAGCGTGGCAAGTTGTTTTCTTCATCTACTTCTCACTCGCATGTCACGTGAGCGTAGGGTAGCGTCGCGTATACGTGAACCCCACGTGGCCCGGTGTTTCCAATTCGGACCCTCTGATTGGTTAGATTGTGTAACATTAAAACAAACACTTTATTTTTTTTTAATCGCATCCTTTGCGATTTGAAAATTGCGTTCTATTACATTGCGATGTCAGTTTGAATTTGATTAATCGTTCAGCGCTAAGTCAGTGTAATCAGTGTAATTCCTCTTGAATGCAACTTGAACATAAATGTCTTCACAGAAGCAAAACAGATCAGAAAGAAATCGGATGGTTCCCAGTCTCCTGAACGAGCAGAGTCCCCCTCTTCAAAGGACCAGGTGGAAATGTAAGCTGCTGGATGTTCACTGTGTATCTCTAAAATATCCATGCTCATATTCACAATACCTTCTTTTTGTATTAATCTCTTTATTTCTTTGTTTGTGGCTTCAGGTATTATGAAGCCTTCCCTCCTTTGTCCGAGAAACCTGTTTGTCTGCAAGAGATCATGACGGTGTGGAACAAGGCTAAGGCCTGCTCCTACTCGAGTTCTTCCTCCTCTGCAGCCCCACAGACCAGCACGGACACCTCTTCTCCAAAAGATTGTAACAGCGAGGGAGAGGTGACGAAGGAGAGAAGCCTCGAGCCGGGCGCTACCACCATCACCATTGAAAAAGCGCAGCCGCGTCAGAACAAGGAGAAGGAAAACCGATACCACGGGAGCGCAGCGGCAGAGGAAAGACCCGCCGTCCACACGAAGAGGCCCATGAGGCACCGAGCGGAGGGGAAGCATCGTCCCCGCTCCTGGTCCTCTGGCTCTAGCGAGGCAGGCTCAAGCTCCAGCGGGAACCAAGGTGACTCAAAATCGTCCAGCAACAAGGCAGTCAGAACCAGGCACAAGTCCAGAGAGGCGGGGAAGGTTAAGAGAGGGCGCAACAGCGGACAGCTAAAGTTTACCACAAAGGTCAACGACAGAGGGGAACGAAGGACTGCAGGAGGAGGAGGAGGCAGTGTCGGAGGCGGCCCAGTCAAACAACCACAGCTTTACAGAAAGGGGAAGAGAGCGCTGAAGGAGAACCGTAAAGATCCGAGCTGGGCGGAGGCTAAAGAGTCTGCCCTCGAGGCCAGGAACAAAAAAGAGTATATGGAGGAGCCCCTTTGGTACACTGAGCCCATCACAGAGTATTTTGTACCTTTCAGCAGCAAACACAGCAAGCTGGAGACAAAGTACCGGAGCAACGCTGAGTCCATGGAAAGCTTTGCCCTGTCCACTGACATGGAGAGGCTCGAGGAGGGCAGCCAGGGAATCTGCATCGCCAACGAGAGCTACCAGAGGGCCTACTTGGCGGCGGGCTCCTTTGTAGACGGCCACTTCGTGGAGGGGCCGGACGGAGTGGAAGACGAAGCAGACGACCTCGCCGGAAACTCTTGCTGCCCTCAGCCAGAGGACGGTGGAGATTTAGATGACAAGCATCTGTCCGAATTTACTCACTTCTATGAAGTTGACATATACCAATCCATATTGGATACGAGTGCCTCAGACTCCATACAAGAGAGTCGGATCCTGAACATGATTCGACAAAAAAGCAAAGAGCAAAGAGACATTGAGGCGGAATGTTGTTTAGTATTAGATGGCCTTGAGCTGAGAGGGGAAAGTGCAATAAGGGCAGAATCGCAGAAGGAATCGGAGTCTGTCGGATTTCTAATGCAGGATCACGACCACAAGGCTCAAATCTGGGGGAGTTACTCGCCCTCCAGTTCCGAGGACGTAGAGGGAGAGAGCTTTGTAGATACTCCCATCCAGCTGTTGCCCCTCCTGGACAGCGTGTCCTTCACCCTGAGCATGCTGAACCCAGAGGTGCCCCGTCTTCCTGAAGTCCCCGGGGAGCCACCTGCGCCCAACTCCTCCTGTTTCTCGCTCTTTGAGCTGCAGTACGATAGCCCCACCGTCCCCTTCCCCTGCGACTCACTCGCCGTTGGTCACGAAAACAACACAGATTCAAGTAGCTGTCTCGACCCACATTCTAATAAACAGTCTCGTTTGCTAATATGGACCAAAAATAGTGCCTTTGACGAAACGGAACAGAACTGTTCCAACCTTTCGACACGAACGTGTAGTCCATGGTCGCACTCTGAGGAGACACGTTCGGACAACGAGCAAGGGAACGTACAAATGGAGGATCCTGCTCAGATTGGCAACGAAGAAATTAACTGTCTTATCCCCCCAATTTCTGGGACCTACCTAGAGGAGGAAATCCTAGAGTTTTTGCAGGAGGATACCGGTCGAAAGTGTGAGGAGAGCAACATTAGCACACCGTTGAGTCAAACATTCACCAAGAAATCTAAATTGGAGTCAATATGTGGCATAGCTTTGGAGGAGGACAATAGCAGGCAGTACAACAGTGGCATATATTCCGACAGCACAAACCAACAGAGTGACGATTACAGCTCAGGGATAATTAAGGACATTTGGACAGCTATCGGAGAGGGCGATCCTTTGGCGTCTCAGCAAGGAGTAGAGAAGCCAAGCCAAGGCATGCTTTTGGACAGCCCAACCGGTTACTGCGGCAGCTGTCTGGAGGTCCAGGCAAAAGTGAGTCCAATTCAGGGCCCCGCGGAGAAGGCGGTGCAGCGATCTGAGTATCACCTGTGGGAGGGCAAAAATGAAGAGCAGGTCTGCCTGGTCAAGAATAAGCTCTCTAAGGTCGACGGTGCCGGGGACTACATGACTCCGTCCAAGCCCTGGGACATGACCTCTGACAAGGAGAGCACGTCGTTCATTCTAGGAGGGGTGTACGGAGAGCTGAAAACGTTAAGCGGAGACAAGAACTGGGCGGTGGTACCGCCTGGTGAGGCCCAGGGCAGCCTCCTGCAGTGTGCGGCGGCGGCAGCTTCGGCCTCCGGCTCGGACATGGTGACTGTATCTGGCGCAGATGTGTTCATGAACGCCAGCAGCCGCTTCGCGCCTGGGAACAGGCCCCTGTGGAGGCCCCTGGTGTCATTTGGGCAGGGCGACCACCAGGCCATCAGGGGAGGAGGCGGAGAGGGATTGAACAAGGGGTTTTCTTTCATCTTCCATGAAGATTTACTTGGGTCGTATGGAGGCTTCAGCAGCAAGGAGCAAGACCTAGAATACCCGTTTGCATCTATAAGCCTGACCAATCCCTTCTCCCAGGTCCTCCACGTCGAGTGTTCCTTCGAGCCTGAGGACATGGCTTCTTTTAGCCCGGGGTTCAAACCCAAGTCGATACTCTGCTCAGATTCCGAGAGCGAAGCCCTCCAACCGCGGATATACGGCATCAACCGGACGCAGTACAGGGCCATCCGCATATCCCCCAGGACCCACTTCCGGCCGATATCTGCCTCGGACCTGTCTCCCGCTGGGGGTAGCGACTCAGAGGCAGAGTCCGAAAAAGAAGAGATAAGCTTTCCTGTCCCGCCACCGGTGGATGTCTTCGAAGACCCGCAGGCGGACCTCAAACCTCTGGAAGAGGACGCAGAGTGCGAGGGCCCTTTCTATGGAAAGTCGGAACTGGAATCTGGGAAGTTCCTGCCCAGATTAAAGAAATCTGGCATGGAGAAGAGTGCCCAGACCTCTCTGGATTCTCAGGAGGGCTCCGGCACCCTCCTGCCCATTGCCGAGCAAGAAGTCTGCCTCGACTGCAAGAAGGCGGCAGCTTCGACGATCGCAAGTGAAAGTGTAGACGTCCCGCTCAGCAAGATTGACAAGGAGGCTCCTTGTGGGGAAAAAGATTCCTGCTTATGTGCATTGGCAGATCAAGTGCATGGGATCGCCTACGACCTTGTCAAAGATAAACCAGAGGTGAGGAACACATTTGTATTGAGAATGCAAGACTTCAAAAAAGGGTTACCATACACATTTGAATGACCAATGCTCACTGCTTTAATGATCTTATTTCCGCAGTCAAAGTGGTGTGAAAAGTTGGCTAATTCTGTATTTTTTGGGGTCCT
Organism: Molva macrophthalma; assembly: GCA_027123675.1. NCBI lineage: Eukaryota > Metazoa > Chordata > Actinopteri > Gadiformes > Lotidae > Molva > Molva macrophthalma. Next base: position 8,012,343 of record JAOPJO010000061.1, on the reverse strand, counting down.
TTTAGTTCCCCCTGTTGAGCATAAGTGGACAGGGAGGAACCAGCACCCAGCAGGATGACTGCTGGTGGCAGAACACGCTCTGTTCCCCTCTTTTCCCTGGATCTCAATGTACAGGTACTGACGCATAGCATGTTAATTTACTTTACGTTCCCTTACATTTCTCATTTCAAACTTAATATCACGAAAAACTGATTACTGATGAATACGATGCTCATCTAATTTAGTATTTCTGGAGTGCCATTTATCCCCCCATATTCTGTCAGATTATATCTGTCTTCTTGGCCTATATGCTATTGTCATTTAACGGACACATTGCTACATTGGTTGAAATTCCTTTGCAGTTATCGGACTGTGTCCTTTGCTCCTTCAACAGGGAGCAGCAACATTTGAATACTCCGGTTTTACAGGGGACGCCCGTTGTAGGAGAGGAAGGGTCTTCCTCGTTGGCGACTGGACCTCCACCAGCCAGAGATGTGGGGAGGGGGGTCTTCATTTGAACGCCTCACTGGAGGCTCATGTCCTTAAGAGACCGCCCCCCTCCTCACTTCACACACCAACCTAATCCTGCTGATTTCCTTTTTATGTTAAACCTTGTGTAATCAACAATCAGATCGGCAAAAAATATATATATACATACAAAAAGCTAACAAAAATGGGAAAAGAAAAAAAAAACGAGTGTTCATGTCTTTGCGCCATGTGCAGTCATGGCGAAATGTTTTAGTTGAATCTTTTTTCTTTCTGTACTTTGGTCCCAAGACTTAGTTAGGTATAAGGGGGGAGGGGGATACAAAAGCAAACATGCTGTTCTGCCCTGGTCACTTCTCCGTCACCTTTTTTTTGTTTTTATTTTATTTTTTCTGCTTTTGAGCTTAGGATACTGCTTCGGCGGTGTCCGGCTGGATGTGCATGTGTTTGTCTCAAATAGTCTCACTCCTTGTTTCTAAACGGGGCCTGTAAGGGACCTAATCGATGGCGGTTTAACAATGTGTAAACCGCCCCCCCATAAAACGAGTGCTAATGCATCATTTAATTTTGTAACCCCATCCTCTGCTCAGAAAGTCTACATCAAAAATGGATGTTGGGGGGTGGGGGGGGGTAGTTTTTGAGTTGTTTGAGAAAAAGCTTGGATGCCTTTCTGAATGAAGTAGTGTGTGGGTGTTTTCTTTTACTTTTTTTTTTATCTGAATGCCCCCCCCAAGCGTGCAAAATTGTTCTGCGATGTCAAGCCGGTTATTTTTTTTG
>JAOPJO010000061.1:7931750-7943043 GCA_027123675.1 Molva macrophthalma | reverse complement strand
TGTGTGTGTGTGTTTGTGTGTGTGTGTGTGTGTGTGTGTGTGTGTGTGTGTGTGTGTGTGTGTGTGTGTGTGTGTTAACCATGGCAACAAGACATAAAACTGAATTATTCAGAAAGCTTGTCTGAAACTTACAGTTGAATGAGCACACACGCGCGCGCACACACACACATACTAAGGTAAACTTTAATATTTTTCTCTTGCTACCATTATATGTCTGCCAACTCGTCCTGCACTCCTACCCGTCCCTGGAGGGAGGAACCCTCTTCTGGGTTCCTTCTCATGGTTTCTTCCCTCTGGAGTGCTGGGGGAGTGTTTCCATACAAGTCCTTAAAGGGCTGAAGGTTAGGGTTATTACTATAATGTGGGGCCTGTGAGGCCCTTTGAGACTGTGATAAAGAGCTACATAAATGTCTTGAGTTGACTTAATGTCGCTGCAGGGACTGAAAAGCGGAAAACAAGGCGTAAAGGAGGTGAATCATAGGTAGTTATGTGTGTGAAAGGACACTATTTCACAACTGTGAAATATCACAGTACAGACATGCTTGCGCAAATCCCTGGGAGAGCGCTAAATGTGGTCGTCATCACCAGAAGCATTTCACAGTTTAACCAAAGCCGCGTTTCACCAACTTTTAGTCGCAGGAACTACATTTCAAGGGACAAAAAGGTTTAAAGGTGTAAAGACCCACGAAGCTTATAGAGGCTCCTCACTGCAGAGCCAATGGGTGGAGCTTGACCTAGTCCAGCTCCATAGGTCCAGCCGCACCCCCGGCTCAGGTCCAGCCCCTCCCCAACTCACTCATACAACTTGGTAGCACAAGTTCAAGTAGCATCTACCTATAGCCCTGCAGAGCGAGCTTTTGTCTGGGCAGCGGTTGACTGCGGCGTCCGAGAGGGGGTTAAGCTTTTCGGACCATTATAGTATAATGCAACGGTGTGTGTGGATGTGTGGAGCTCGTTCTGGAGAGCCGTTGATTTTGATGAGCGCTACCAAGAGAGGGTTAGGCTTCCCGGACACAGTGTGGAACTCCGTATGAGTGGCGGTTTATTTTTGGTTTATCTCCGCGTCTGAGTGAATGTTAAGCTTCTCAGTATAACGCCACGGTTTGTTGTGCATTGCATATACAACAACAGCTCATACACAACGACGGTACTAAAAAAGTATCATAAAGTTGCCGTCGGTCATAACACGCCCCCCTCCTTCCTAGAACTTTCAGCCCAAAACACGGACCAACAAAATCGCGTCAACTATCAGTTACGACTCGAATATGCGGCATTTTCCAATAAGAATTGGAGCATTGAATGACAGATGGATTCAACCCTCAACCTCATAGCCAGTGAATACGAGTGCATGCTCCGTACTTTCATCAAAATATCCAATGTATTTAGAGGATTCAATTATTATGGAGTTTGATTTGTAAAATAGTGTAGTGAATGGCAGTTCGCGGATGAGGGGGATTAAGATACGTGGGTGTGCAGTCTTTAATGCGTCCATGGTTTGTGTAGTATCGTTGATTATATCGCGATAACTGGATAGTGTGCAATGAAAGGAATGCGGGACAAATTATTTGAGGAGGAAGGACTAACTAGAAAGATTTGTCAATGTCGCTAGACTTTTTGAAGCAGCACAAGCCGAGTCTAAAGTGTTTTCAGAAAACTGGTAGCAGCAGGACTAGAGACATTCATGTTAACTTCACTATAAATGAACGTGCTTCTTGCGCAGATAGAGGCAGAGCTGGAAGAAGTGCAGACGAAGAACAAGGCAACAGCGAAACCGTGTGTTACAGATGTGGAATAGCAACCCCTAAAGCAGATTAATGTGGAGCCCAACCAGCAAAATTCCTGTACTGTAAGAAAACCGGACATTATGCAGAGTATGCAGTATGCAGAAAGAAAAATAGCTTACAAAAAGCCAAGAAACCTGTCAGAAAGTATGAACCAGTAAGAGCAGTGGAGGACCCTTCAGACTCAGACTCTGATGAGTTTATACACGCAATAGATCCACAAGGTAAAGAAACAATAAGAACAAACTGTCTAAAGATCAAGATGGTGATAGATACAGGAAGTGGAAGAAACCTCATAGGAGAACATCTCTATATGAAAGTGTTTTCATACAAAGCTTAACTGAAACCGACTAAAAAGAGATTATATCCTTAAGGCCAGAAGACTCCACTAAAGTGTCTTGATTATCTTAAAGCACCACTGACATGGCAAGACAAAGTCATAACAGAAAAAGTTAGTTATTAAAAGAAATGTAGAAGAACTGATGGGCAGAAAGTCATGCTTTGCATTAAAGATACTGACTCCTCACTCATGGAGGAAATCTAAATACAGTTGATCACACAGATTTATTCAGTCAGTTAACAAGAATATGAATGACCCTTTAAAGTAGTGATGCACCTATCATCACGATATACACTCGAATCACATGATCGGTGATCGGCCGATCACGCATTTAATGGAGCTGATTGTGTGACGTCAAAAATATGAGTCGGAGTGGCGCGAAGATTAAAACATCAACATGTCCTCGGTCTGGCAGTTTTTTGTTATATCAGAAGATCCATCTAAAGCAATATGCAATGTGTGTAATATGAGTATTCCACGTGGGGGAATCATTGCCAAGGCTTTCAAAACGACCAATCTAATTCGACATTTGAGATTGAAGCATCCGTCAGAGCATAGCGAACACGAACAGCTACTGGTCACCAAAAAGGATGGCCATCAACCGACTCCCCACGCAGTGACAGGCATATTGGCCGTATTTGGAACTGTGAAAGTACACCACCGAAAGCAAGCGCGCTCAGGATATAACGGCGATAGTTATAGAATGCATAGCCCTGGATGATCAGCCGTTCTCTGTGGTTGAGGATAGAGGCTTCTCGAGCCTTGTGTCCACAATTGAGCCGCGGTACACATTGCCTAGGCGGGAATATTTTTTCTGAAAAAGCACTGAGTTGTACACAAAAGTGTATGATCATGTTCGTTCCGTCCTGCATGAAAACGAAGCATCGATCAACTTTACCACTTTGATGGATCAAAGTGGTGACAACGAAAATGGATCCAGGATCAAAAGGAATGTTAAACATCTTCGCCACACTTCTGTGGTAATGGCCCTTGACGTTGCTGTGCCAGCAGAAGCACCTGAGGACACCGGAGTTTTGGACATGCAACGCTCCAAGCACTATCCAAGCTGTATCCGTTCCAGACAACCAAACTGTTACCAGAAGGAGTTATCAAGAAGCCAGCCCGATATATATACACATAATTAAGATAAGTAAAAATGTTCATGGTAGAAATTAAAACATTGATTCATTGAAGATTGAGATTCCAGATTGACTTTGAAACATGTTTAAAATGCGGGGTTAAGATTATTGAATTTACTTTAAAGGGGTAATATTATGATTTTTCGGCTTGCTTTAAAGTGTTATATGCCGTTTTTATACATGTTTTAGGTCTGCTAAGCGAACACATTAAGTGCGTGAAACAACTCATTTGCGCTCAGCATTTACTGCCGTGATAATGTGACGTCAGACTCTGGAGTGGGAAGTGCTGAAGTGCAGAAGTCCCGCCTCCCGGCTGTTAGCCACGCCTTCAAACAAAGCTGTTTCCAAAAGCAAATTCCCTAAGAAGACGACGTGAAGAATGAGTTGTTACAATTCATTTTGACCACCATCCTCCGCAGTACAGCCCCAGCCTTGCATTATGTTCGCTTCATATTACCGAGGAACTGGGCTTCATATTACTGAGAACTGGACACCGTACGATGCAGGATTTTCGCCTCGGTTAGTCCTTACAGACGGGGCAGTTCCCACTTTGTTGGCCCAACCTGGACCTTATGGATCACAACCTGTAAGTATGCTTTATTAGTTGTGGATTTGTTCTGTTTAAAACAAACAAGGTAGCTACTAACGAGTTGGTCGTAGCTGAGCTGTACATCCTGTGCGAAAGATACCTAACGTCATTGTGTGTAATGTTTTGGTTAGTCAACTGTAGCCCTCGGCTAACTTTCTAGCTCTGTTATTGTGTTGTTATGTTTTGATTAATCAGCTGTAGTATTATGCCTCTGCTAACTTACTACCTAAAGTTATTGTGTTGAGTTGGATTCATGATTATGCAAGCTGTAATGTTACTGTAATGTTATTAGGCCTTGTACATCGTCAATGCACATATTAATGACCAAATAACATTCAAACACCACAATAACTTTCCTATGCTTCGAAATGGATCATTGACTTTTGACATTCTATAATTGTAGGTTGTACTTGGCAATCATTCATTAGCCTACAATGAAAGTGCGCACCGCAAGCTACAACATCTGCAGGTCTTCAAGGTCGTGTTCCCGAAGTCCAGGAAGGGGAAATGCACCACAAAGCCAATCAAAACACACCCTACATAGTTAGTTGTACATTTTTTTTATTACCAACAGAAAAACATACAAATAATTTATATAATTATTGCCACAGGTAACATGTACATGGAACTAAGAAAAGTACTACAACACAAAGAGTCTAATAGACTGCAATGTTTTGCAGACTGTGGATGTGGATGCCCTGCTGAGCCTGGTCTTTGATGAGGTGTTTGAGGACCATCACCATTTGTTAAAGACGATCCCCATCCCCGCTGACCTGTCATCCCAGTATCAGGGACCCCCAAAGGAGGAAGTTGTTGCACGCCATGTCTCCTGCTTCAGTCAAGGGGCGGCCGGAACCCTACATACTGTCCAGCCAGATCAGGAAACTCCTGGCCTATCCAGAGCACAACACACGATGGGATGACAACCCTGATTTCCGTCCCAAGTAGCACCAGCTGACAAAGCTGTGATAGGACAGATACCTGTAACACCTGTATGGAGAGGATATATTATCAATCCTGTTGAAAACCGTGTTTACTGTATATATACAGGGATGCTTCTGTGAAGTGTTTGTACATTTGTAAAACATTTATTTATATTGAGGAAAACATTAATTTGTCATGTCTTCATTCGTTATTTGGGTCATATGGTATAATGAAACATTACTGTTTCGATTTTATTTTAGACAGTTGTATCTCATACATGTAATAAAAACGTACTTCTTCTGTCCTATGCCTCAAAGGTTCATAGTCCGCTCTTAGGATATTGTTTATGTTCTGCAGGGTATATGGATTCAAGCAGTTAGGCTCTAGGCCTGGTTGGTGCACCATGCATGTAGGATGGACTGGAAGCTGCTTAATTTGTCTTGCAACCTAATAAGAAAAATAAGTGCTGAACAACAAATAGTGTTTTATAATAAAGTAAATTACTCCTGAGGCAACATCATTGAATTGGGCATATTATTGATCCAGGTCGCAAAATGTATTTCAATGATGTTGGAATAGATCAGATAAGACAGTGGAAATGATAATGTACAGCGAATGTACCAATCACAACAGATTATTGCAGGAACCCAACATGAAGCGGTGGCTGCTTTATTACCCAAAACGAGAAACATTAGCCTTATTCTAAGCTTCGAAGATTCAACAAAGAAATTTGTAATGTAAGTGATAAAATTTATAGTTAAAATAAAATATACACTTCGGTCAGTCAACGAACACACGGTTGTTACCGTGTTGTACATAAATTACAGTTAGAACGTTACGTCTGAAATATAAGATAGCCACAACATAACGTACCTCTGCGAAATGTCCTGCTCCGCTCTTGTTGCGACAGTGTTTCGGCTCGCTCCGGTTGTTTGGCCTGACTTGATTCTGTATCAGACTCGGGCTCGAACAGGTATGGCTGAATCGAAACCGTTGACACCGGCAATGTTAACAACTTCTCTGGGGGTGTGAATTTGCCAACACACGCGCAAAATGTTTGACCAATCACAACAGAGTGGGGGTGCTGACCAATCACAGCAGACTGGGCTACTCGGGAGGGGGGCCTTAAAGCGTGTTTTTGAAAGATGCTGAAATTGGTTTTGCTGAAATGAAGTGTGAGAATAATATGGGGTATTTTTAACATCATGTAACCCTATTCTAGTAGAACCCCAAATTAAATTATGAACCCCAAAAAAGCATAATATGGGACCTTTAAAATAATTTTCCAAAAATGTTTATGTTTGAGAATGAAAAAGAACCAAAACAAGACATTTCATTGGTCATAATGTTGAAAGGTTTATGTTTGAACAGAAAAAAATAAGAAAATATTTAATATATTGATGTTAAAGTAATGCTAACTTTAATTCTAACAAGGGGAAAGATGTAGTCTCGTTGACTTAATCGCGATAAGTGGATAACGTGATTTAGAGGTAGGGCGGAAGAATGTGATGAGAATGTACTGGAATGATAACGTTGACTATAAAGCTAGTTGAAATAAAGATTACTTTTTTATTGGACGACACAACATTTTTGAGACATTCGTATTTGAGGTTGTTTCCCTGTTCGATAACTAAAAGTAGGCTCAGTCTTTCGGAAGAAGTTGGTATCCAAAATTAAACAGTTTCGATACAACTGCACCGTCATGTTATTAAAAGCAACTTATATTCACGTACCGCAGTGCACATAAAGTAAGTAAACATTGGTTTTGTAGCATTGACTGCTATCAAGATGAATGATCAACACATATAACAGAAAGTGACAATTATATGTAGTTATGAATGAGTTAAACACTATGGATGCAATAAGAGGACTGTGTGTGATTTACTGCATGTCGAAGTGAACGGTTTGCGGCAGTACTCGACCAATCAGAGATGTTCAGCGCTGCATGCCCCACCCCAAAGTTTTAACTATAATTGGGTGGGGATTTTAAATGGCTGCTTATAGAACACACATCAGAAAAACGTAATCTCACACATTCGTGAAAGACGCCCTGCACAACACAGTTGTCCACAGATATAAATATTAAACATTTCTATAATGTTGGAAATTTTTCATGTGAAAATGGCGACTTTAAATCCGACAAGGGCCAAAATACAGATTTATTGTGTTTTAATTAGAATAAATAATTAAAGAATATACTTTATAGTCCTATTATACTCTTGGATATGACTAATGGGAGGAAATCTGTCAAACCGCGCCCCTGGTGGTTATTTTCTGTATTTCTTCAGTATTTTTTCAAGGACTCAATAACAGGCTAAACGTTTTTTCTCGTATTGTTTTAAATTGTACTACGGCATGTGAAGTGTGGTCTATTTTCTGTTCCCAATGCCTGTTGTGTCTAAATTTCAGTAATTAAATCGAAGTATAAACCTTATTCCTCATTGACGCAATTCCCGGATGGCAATGATACCACTGTAGACCTACCACTAGGTTGCAGCAGATCATAAAGGAAAAGTGGAACAAACAGACAGACACTCAAAGACATTAAACAATAATGGAGAAATCTCTTCCGATACAGTGTGGACGTGGCTTACGACAAATCACAACAACAAAAAATAATTATTGTTAGGCAATTCTCATTGCTTAACAATTACCTAGTCCTAGACAATTTCAGCATTGACCTTCAGGATTAGTTTCCACAGACTTATTTTGAAACTTTTTATATTTCCAGATATTTCTCAAACAAGAGCTGTGGGTCCTGCACAACCTATTAAGAAAACCTTCCCTCGCACTCGGACAGGGTAGGACAGGGTCCTGGTACAAACAGTACACTTGGCTTGAGTATTCTCAATGCCAGGATAATGCACGTTGTTTTGTGTGCAGATATTTTTCGCTCCCCTCTGCTCCTGAGACAACGTTCTCCTCGGGTACTGAATTTTCAAACTGGAAAAAGGCCATGTATAAAGATGGAGGATTCCAGATGCAAGGCAAGGCAGAACACCATCTAAATGCCCTTGTGGCATGGTGATGAAAGGTAATTTTAATCTTCTGTGGTATCGTGGTTTCGGGCTAGGTATGACTTGGAGAGTGGTAAAGGTTCAACACGTGGTTTATTCAGAGATACAAGGTAAACGAGCTTGCACTCTGGAGGTGGTTCATGAAACATCTCACCAGGTAAAATTCAGTCTATATAGGTATGGGCGAAATGGTAAATAAAGCCACGCCTACAGGTTCTGATGTACCCAGGTAAATCTTCAGTCTGTATGGGCATGGGCGGAATGGTAATGAGGCCACGCCTATAGGGTCGGACTTATCTCAGACCAATGAAACGTGATATGGTGTCGTGTTGACCACTATATGTGTAGAAGAAGAAGCTATTCAGGACTGGTGTTTAGCACTACAAATGTGTGGTCCAATGAGCTACTGATGCTAGCTGTGTTCATGTTGTCTAAATAAGGCATAGATAGAAATTAATTTACATAATTTCCCCCTTTGAGGCTGAAAGACTCACATAACGCAATGTCAACAAAATGCACAACGTAGGACAGTAATCGACAATAACATAAAACTTCATGTTCAAAGTACAAAAGATATTTGTAAAGGCAATATCTCAGACAAGATGGCGTCGAGGACGTTGTGCCGGGTGGCATCCCGGCAACTGGATCACCTCCTCTAAATGGCCGCGGAGTTCTCCCTGCTTCTCCATGACCATGACTGAGCACACCCTAGGGGTGAACCCCCCGCGCTCCATGGGCTTCACTCCGTAGCTCTGATAGGAGGGACCCCACTGCTTAGTGGAGTCTGCAAGGCCGTGTCCACTGCGTCCACGTTGTCCTTTAAAGCCAAAAGCCACTGTCAAAACGGACGTTTGCGAAATGACGCGTGTACCCCTTTAAGGCCCAGCCTGCGTTAGAGAGAGGCCACGGTTTAGATAGGCGAATTTGAAACAACAGCTTTTTTTTTCTTTTTTTTCATATATAGACTTAACATTTGGCATGGGTATACTATGGAATCTCCTCTTAGTAGCCATCTTTGGCAGCTGAGCCTAAGTGGTTTTGACGCAATGTTATAGCTGTTTAAACGTGTTGTAAAGCTGATTAGATATGCATATATTTCACTTTTAATTGTATATCTCCGCCATCTTTGGCCTTATTGCTATCAATTAAAGAACATATAGTCCCACAGTCACCTGGTACATGTGTGCCAAGTTTGCGGATTTTACCACCTCCAGCACCGAAGCAGTTTGTGTGTGGGTGTTTGGTCGAGTTGTGGCCATTGCATTCAATCTAAATGGTCTGACGATATGGGTTGAACCTTGAAGGTTGTTCATCATGACGAATGGTGCATGTATACAAAGTTTCATGCACATTGCACTTTCCTAGTGGAAATGGCAGCCTGTTTAAATGTTGAACTTCAACTGCTTATTATAGCGCCACCTATGGTTAATTCTGGCCCATCCTTTGCATCCCTTACTCATTTTACGAGTTCTACAAGCCTGCCAATTTTTACAACTTTTGAGGCAAAAAAATCAGGAAAGAAATAACAAATATAATTGCAAGCAACGATAACCTACAATATGACGAGTATGGTGACCATGGCCTAATGAATACATCATAGCATTGTTTGATTTCATGCTATGTCTCACAATATGATTGGTTGAAGTTGGACTCAAACCAGCAACCCCATGGTCATGTGGCCAAGGCCGTACCACTACACTACATGGTCATGTATATTTCCAAGGGCAGATGACACTATATTTTGAGAAGGAGCAGTCTTTCATACGTTGCAGATATAGTGAGCTTGGTAGGTATGGTAAAATGACATTTGTATGCCTTATAAACTGGTTTACCGGAAGTAAACATATCAAAATAATCACCAACCATGTTTCTAAAGCATACTGTGTAAAATTCCAGTGTCAAAACGGACGTTTGTGAAATGACGTGTGTACCCCTTTAAGGCCCAGCCTGCGTTGGAGAGAGGCCGCAGTTCAGATAGCTGAACTTCATCAAATGTTTTTTTATTTTTTTCAGATATGGTCTTCAAATTTGGCATGGGCTTCGGAAGCATTTCAAATGTAGGTGGGACAATTTCATGGGCGGTTTGAACAAATAATCTGTTATTTCCTGTTATATGCAGGAAATAACAGAGTAGATGTCATTTCCTGCATTCTGGCTTTTAACGGGTGGTTTGAAGCTTTCATCTGGCTATACTAGCATGACAAAAATGATGGGTACATTTTGTAATTTCATCCAGAGGAAGTGGTTGGCCCCAGATCACATATTTGAAGATATTAAAAAAGCTCAAAGTACAGAAATTGATTCAATGACTAATTCAGAGCCATCTTTAATAATAACCACTCATTGTTTATTTCAACTTGAGGATCTCTTTATGCTTGCATGCAATTGCAATTTCTGTTCAATTAATTTCTTTAATGTTATCAAATCAATGAGTAAAGTGGAGAGCACAACTGTAGTCAAAGTGCCCCTATGCATTCTCCAATAAACTACGTTCATCTTCCAATCATTTCTACTACTGTGAAGAATCACCAAGGACCTGAGGCCTGTGTCTCAAAGCTAGATTATGTTGTTAGCCAGTTATCTTGGTGGCTTTGTTTACACACATTTTTACACACATAACACTGCTACTGAGAAGCACTTAATATTTAGGGCAACATTTCATGACAAAAGGCATCAATATAACAACCATCTGCCACATTTCATGAAAAGCAATAGTCTTGAATCATAAGTGGCAAAGGTTTGAGGAGTGTGTGAGGAAATCCATCAAGTTAGCTGGATAACAGCATAAAAGCTTTGTGGCACAGACCCCTGATATATACTTTTTGGCTAAAAATACATATTTGCTAACATTTCAAATAGCATTCTGCCCCTGCCTCTGACTCACTCTCAAGCTAGATGTCAAGAGAGGTGGTGGAGTGATAATTATTTATTGAGCAGTATATATTTTTTCACATTGATAGTCATACTGAATGTAAATACAACTAACCTGAAGTACCAGGCTGTGACATTGCAAATTTAGAGTACCCAAATTTCCAAGCAGTAGGCCATAAATTGCTCCTCAAACAACTATCTGCTGGGGAAGCAACTGCAAAGAATTTTGTGACCCAGTTTATACATGGGCCAGCCAGGCTTTTATTTGTCAAAATGGGGAGCCCCTGGCCATTACAAGGGACTGGGCTGCTAGTTAGCTGAAGTTAACTGATTAATACCAGTGATGACTTTCCTCTTCTTTGAGAAAAAGCTCCTTATGTCCATGTTGTCTGGGGGAGCAAACATATCAGTCCAAAAAATCGTCAGCCAAAAAATAGACCAGTCTACTGTACAGTAACAAATGAAAACTAGCCTCCCTCCTCCTCTTTTCACTATTTGCTTCTTAACAGTTAACTAACCGAACAGCGAGGCTGCTGTTAATCAGTCATTGTCACAGTCTGTCTGCCACGCCCCCTTCACTGCTCCATTGGTTTGCCCTCGCAGCTGGGCTGCATCAGGTGATTAGTGGAGGC
>JAOPJO010000061.1:7907445-7919413 GCA_027123675.1 Molva macrophthalma | reverse complement strand
GGAAAAGGCAAATTTTCAAACGGCTTGTAATGGCTAATCACACTCACACCTGGTGGCATAAGAGGGGCCCTTTAAAGCTTTGTTGAGAAGAAAGATGTTTTTTTTTCGTCTCTCAGTGCTGCGTCACCCGTTTCGTTGCTATGATTGGTTGTAGGCCTATCCAATTGCGTCCAGAGGCATTTTGGTCTGTGCCCGTTAGTGATACCCTTGGAAATCAAAAATGAATGGAGAGGTTCCAGACTTATTGCAGTCTGCCATTCATCTGGCGATGCTGTATGTCATGTTCATGTAGGAAACTATGTCATGTGAATCTTTATGTAAATTATAACCTCCCACCAGCCGGTGTCTCCGTGGCACAGTGGAGAGAGCTTTAGGTTATCAGAATAATGCAGAACATTGTCCTCAATGAACATTGCCTTTTTAAAATATAACACACAGGCCTAGGTTTATTCAACGGCAACAATACTCTTCTAAAAGCAGCCGGCTGTTGAAGTTCTCTGCTGTCTGCCTGAGGTTTGTAGCTGATGGTGGATCAACCAGGCGACTGTTGCTTCATTTGTCATGTTTTGTCTCCATTACTGACTATCGTGCAGTTGTCTCTAGTGTGAGAAGACTTAGTTTAATATTTCATTTAGTTTATTTAAGACAAGGGACAGTGCAAATGAATAAATACATATGGATGTGGGAGAAAATCTTGAGATGGGCCAGACCTTCAACACGCACTGTTCTTATAATAAAGGATAACTTGTTTTACTATAAGGAATAACTCACAATACAAAATAAGCACAAACAAAGAGCAAATTCAAGGAAGTTAGGTTTACTGAAGATTTATCAAATTACAATAAACCGAGATGGTCCCTGGAGCACCTAAAGCAGAGCAAGAAAACATCGTCTTTTATCCTATCTCAAACTCCTCCCATAGGATGAATCCTGTGGGCGTAGTGTCAACGTGTGGCAGCGTCTGCTGTTCATCAGAAGGTTGCTGCCTCTGTGGGCCCCTCTTGCCAGGGGTTGCTTGTGCTTTTATTTTGTATCTGGTGTTATGAGTGCTTGTTTGCATAGTGATTTGAGTTGTTTCAGCATACTTTGGTTGGCGTGTGACCAGCTTGTTAAACAGTAATTCAGATCAGTGAAAATCATAGAATTTAGAAACATCTTGGCAGCCTCTGTAGACTGTATTAAGTATAATCAGTGTAATCATCATACGGTGGGATATGATATCACCAATGTTTAATCATAATAGTATTAAAAGGTGAATTACACAGATTAATATATAACACATCCTCGATTGGTGTCCTTATTATTCTCATTATAAGCAAACTAATAGGACACATTCATAGCTGTTAGATATCTTTGTCTTCAAAAGGGCTAGATTATGCACTTTAGCTTTGAAGGTCAGTTTTAGATGTATCATCTCTGTCTCTCGGATGCAAAATGTGACCACTACAGAACGTACTATTCATGTTCAAAATATTATTCTCAGCTATTTTGTTTATCACCTCTGCTTTTAAGATGCGGCCAACACATCATAAACTGCTCAGGGTCCTCCTGACCTATCAGGGTCCAATGCACCTTGCTGAGGGCTCTTGTGTACCTTATGAGTACATTAATTATTAACACAATGATTACTTTACAATATACTGTAATAGGATTAACTACGTATTTTAAAAACGGTATTTGGCCTTTATTTGCATCATATTTTGTATAATCTAAGAAATAATGGTAATACAGAAAATAATGACGCAGAGTAGATAAAACACAAGGTAAATGGAAAAAACATCTGTGTGTAAATATAGTGAGATATATATATGTGTGTGGGAATTTTGCTTCGGGTGCTACATGGACCATCTTCGTTTTTCAATCTGTTGAATCTTCAGTAAACCAAACTTCTTTGAATTCTCTTGTTTGTGCTTATTTTGTTACGAGTTTATTCCGTATAGTTACGAGTTTATTCCTTATAGTAAAACAAGTGATCTTTTATTATGAGAACAGTGTGTGTTAAAGATCTGAGGACCTCTGGCCCATCTAAAGATTTTCTCCCACATTATCACTCACAAATGTTTCTAGCAATAAATAATATCATATTGTAATATGTAATATTAATATACAAATAATAATTATCTATATAATATAATAATAATGTATGTCACTGTGAATGCCAACATAGAAGTGTAACAGCTGCTTTACAAATGTCTGCTTCATCTTTTGTTTTTGGTTTGACGTTTTCATGCCATCATCAGAATGCTTTATCAAAAGCATTTGCCTATTTAGAATGTTTAAACCTGCAATATGCAACATATCTGAACTAGAACGTTTCTCAAGAATAAAACACGCCCATCCACAAGTCAATCCATCCAGGGAATTTTTCTCTATTAATTATTTTAGTCTGTTCCACTTGAAAAATGGTATAGAAGTAAATCTATGAAAACATAAGATGATATTTCAGTTTACTTTAGAAGTTAATGCACAGTGTATGCTCTGATTCTGACCAGAAAATACAATAGAAACATTAATAGACACTTTTCTGTCCTTTATTTTGCATCAAACTTACCATAAAATCACACACACCAGCTTAATTATTTTTGACAAATATTCCTCAACTGTCTCAATCAAATTAACAATTAAATATTACATTTGCATTATTTCTGGATGCAGTAACAATATAAAAATTAAAAAAAAAACACCTTAGCAATGCAAGAGATATCTTCTCCTAATTTCTGAGAGATTATCCAACAAAGCCACTTGAACAAATTGAATAAAGATATCAAAACAATAGTGAACATTGAATGAAAGAGGAATAAAACAAAATAAAATGTGCCGTTTAAACCTAGGCAAAAATATTGACGCAAATAATACATTTGAAGTATTGTACAATACAGATTTTTCCAGACAAAAGTAAGGCGAAACAATTAAACAAATAAAATGCATGCGCAGGATAGCCTTTATACTTAGCTTTTTATGTTAATGTCAAATGTCAAATAATCAAACTGTAAAAAAAAAAATGTAAAGGATCCAACTCAAACCTTTAAAACTACTTCAACAACGAACCGCAAAATGAAAGAGGCAAGTTCAGTTCAGCGCTGAGTTTGTAATCAACTGGTTTTAACTACAAGTAAAGACACACATCCGTATATCACTACATATATATTGTTAGTTCAATGCCTTTCTTGCACATATGTAGTAGGATAACCATAACATATGGCATGATAACATTGTGGTGATTTTCATAATGCTCCCATTAGATCAAATATATATTATTCCAAAAGAGGCTGCTCTTCCTCATGGTCAGAGAAGAAACTCTCACTGTCATCATCTCAACAAATCCTAATTGACACCATAAGCCTCTTTAAGGCTTTTTTCAGCGTCTTCCTTGCTAATTGTTGTCCATTCAGCGGGAATATCTGCAGGCTCTGCGTTATAACATTTAGCAAAGTCCTTGTTGAACTTTACCATCACATATTTCCAGTAATCAGATGCTATATAACTGTTATCTGCAGGAATGTCCCAATCCTTGTAAAATTCTTTGTATTTCTTGTAAGGATGCCACTCCCCCTTAGTATCACTATTATGGAATAGGCTTTCACTGAAGACAGAGGATGTGCAAATAGTAGTAATAAGTTTTTTTGAGTCTTTATATCTGACTCGTCCAAATCCCTGTGGCCTATGTATTTCAACATGATGAAACTCGTGAGACGCTGCCCCTGCCTCACATGGTGCGCTGCAGAATGGGCACTGTTTACCACATCCACCTAACTTAGCTGAAAGCGTATCTAGTGGCTTTGACCCAAGTCCGTTTAGTTTAGTTTTAAAGTTCGTTTTTTCTAGTTTTTCCTTCAGAGCTTGTCCCATTTCCTTCACAGAGTGTTTAAGAAAGTCTGCAAACTTTTCTGCTGTGGCTTCTTTGAAAAGTGCCATGCAAGCGCAGAGAGCATCCTGGGAAATTACCAATTTATCACCAAGTTCCTTGCAAATATCTTGAACAAACTCTTTTTGGGTCACTTGTTTGTTCACTTGGGCCTTTTGAATAGCATTGTCAATACATCTGATACATTGTTTTAGATGATGATCCTCAAACTCCAAAAGTTTAGTCCCATCTTTAAAGTGATTCTCAATTTTCTCCTGAATCAATTTCCTTATGAATTCCTCATATGAACTGGTGTACTCATGGTAGTGGTGAAACTTGTTTTTTGAAAGCAAGTCTTTTAGGACAGAATATTGGAAAAACATGCGCGTGCTGAATTTCTCTATATCTTGGTCTAAGAACATTTCCTGAACAACGTCTGGAACCAAGGAAACTCTAATGTAGGTCTCCACTGCAGGCTGGAGGCAAAGATTAGCAAATTCCTCAGCTTTCTTCTCATCCTGCTCCCTTTTCTGATACAGGTCTTTAAAAGCATTAAAAAATGTATTGTTGAGTTGATTGACACACGTGAAGGGGTGATTTTCTTTTCTGAAATCCTTGTGCATTATTTCAAAGTTTCTGGCTGCATAACTACAAATGTGTAATTTTAAATCCACTTCAAATTGGGTGTCTGCGTCCATAGTTACAAGTTTTGCGTCAATGTGCTGCAAAATTTCCTGAATGTAATTGTCATGGTAATCTGTTTTCTCCTGCATTTTAACAGATACAAGTTTTTTGCAACTTGCTATAATTTGGTCAGTCTTTGCTTGTTGCTCATTTTCATGTAGCCATAGATTTTTAAGTCGTCTAAGGGGATTACATTTCACTTTGAAATCCCCTTCTCCATGATCTTTAAGTGATACGTTAATTATCTCATTGGCATGACTACCCTTTGAGGCTAAGTTCTTTCTCAGTTGAGAATGAACCTTACCATAGATATCAGTTTTCTCCATTACTTTGTCACAGAGATGTTCTGTAGCCTTCATCCACATTTGGTCAAAATCCTTTCTCAGCTCTTCATCCGATTTCTCGATATTACTTTTACGGCCTTTCTCTAGCAATCGAAGCACTTCTTCCTCCAAATGTTTTGTGGTGTTTCTCTTGATGTCATCAACTTGTGCTATTCCCTCTCTAATATCAGCCGCTGTAGTTACTTGTCTTGCAACCGACCTTTCAATTTCTTGTCGCAGGGATTTTGCACTGTTTACAAAGTCTTCTCTGTATCTCTCGACTAGGTGGACATGACTTTCTTCTTTTTTTAAATATTGTGTTAGATTGACAATAAGGTTTTCTTCCAATTTAGTTAGCTCTGAGAAGGCTTCTTTATTCAGATCACTGACAAGGTCTCTGATGTCTGATGCCCCTGATTTCCCAGCAGCTGTTCCAAAATTTGAAATCTTTGTTTGTGCACTTGTAACCCATGAGTACATGTGCTTTTTGAATTCCCATTCCCATTTGTTGAATTCTGTGCATAGTTTCATGTAAGCATCAGCCACCAGGCTATTTCTAAAGCTGAATAGGAAATTTTCATGTTTTATGGCATTCCATAGGCTTGTTGTCCACTTCAGAAATTCCTCCATGTTGTAAGCAGATGACTTACAATCTTTCAACCTTTGGATAATGTTTGTTTTCAGTTCATAAACTGCTTCACTGTAACCTGAATTAACTGATGCCATTGGTGGGTTTCCATGCCATAGTCCAGGAATGTACCCGTTGCCAGTGTCTGGATCATATTCCATTACATCCATGAAGCATTTGTTTTTCTCTCTCTTCTCAACTTTGGCAGCTAGCTGTGTCATCTCGTTCAACTGCTGTAACAGCAGGCTTCTGTCCCTTAAGTTATTGTCATGGGCTGACACATCCGCTACGTTCTGATGAACAAACTGACATTTTGGTTTTTTGCCGACTTCTTTCATCCTGAGAAAGGCATGTACTACAATTTGTAGAATGTCTTTCATTTCTATCAAGTTCTCCATTGCAATGTTTATTATTGTGATGTCACTTAACCCCACAACAATAGTTGCAAGCTCATTGTCATGCTCATAGCTACCTTCTAATTGTGCTAGCTCTAGCGATTTCAGGCCTTCGGTGTCAATGATGATCAAAAAATCACAGTTCATTTCTTTTGAGTACTCTTTGTTCACTCTGATGAGCAACATGAAAGCCCCTCTAGTGCATCGGCCACTGCTGACTGCAAACTGCACTCCAAACATGGTGTTGAGAAGAGTGGACTTTCCTGTGCTCTGAATACCAAGAACTGTGACAACTCTTATCTTGCTCTCTGGATCTACCATTTTTCTTAGCTCAGAAAAGATGTCCTTCACCCATGCCAAAGGAATGCTTGATGTTTCTCCATCCACAAGCTCCAGTGGAAATCCATTAATGAGTAATTGGGCACACAACTTGGGCAAATGCTTGAATTGTTGACGTGACAAATCGGTTTCAGGAAGGGAGAGTGTACATTCATAGATTTGACACATTTCTCGAAAGTAGTTCTCAATGCCTAAAGAGCTGTTAGAAAGTTGTTGATCAATGACTACAACTTCTTCTTTGGTCGAATTCTTACTTTTGAGTTTATACTGCTCCCTGAGGTGCGATAGACTTCTTCGAGACAGGTTGTCGAGTTGAATTTGCATCCATTTAAAAAAATAAGCCTGTTCAACAGCTTCACATGAGATTGCTTCCATGAAGCTGAACATAGCATTTGAAATGTCCAAATCCCTCTGCTGTCTCCGGAGGTGTATTTTCCGTTGGTTTAGGCGACATTTGTATGTTTCGATGTCTTCATCCCCAACGTTTCGAAGCCTACATTCCTCCCTCTCTAAATCGGTCAATTCTTTCCATATTGAGCCCTGCAGAGGAAGTTCTTTCTCTTTGTAGTCTGCAGTGTTTGTTATTTTTGAGGTGATAGCATCTGCAGTT
Organism: Molva macrophthalma; assembly: GCA_027123675.1. Taxonomy (NCBI): domain Eukaryota; kingdom Metazoa; phylum Chordata; class Actinopteri; order Gadiformes; family Lotidae; genus Molva; species Molva macrophthalma. Next base: position 7,912,590 of record JAOPJO010000061.1, on the reverse strand, counting down.
TTCTTAGCCTTCTGACAGTCTGGGGCTTGCTCATCAACTATTATTCCAAGCTCAAAAGCAATGTCAGCCATTTGCTCTATGCTCATTTTATTCTTTGGGTTTTTAACAACATTTGTTACCCTATCTTGTAGGGTTTTGGCAAAGTCAGCCTTGTTGACTTTATTTGTCTTACAAATTACGTTGGTCTTTGTCAATTTTAATTCTTTCACTACTTTTTTAAACTTGTTGCGGTTGAAATTCTTGCTATCAAGGTTGACTATCAAGAAAATCTCTGTCTCGTCTTGTTTTTTGAGTAGTTCATATTGGCTGTCAAAATTGTCAAGAAACACAAAAACTGCAGCAGACGTTCTGCATAAAAATTAATATTGCAATTCACAGAGAGAAATATCTCCTCTGAGATTAGCTACAGCTACTGGCTCATTGAAAATATCAATGTTTTTGTTACCACAGGGAAGATACCAAGTAGTTTCCACCAGTCCATCTGCAATTTCCCTTGGAACATTACCACATTCCATGTTACGGTGAACAAAAGTGTCGTGGTACTGTTGGGGATTGCTCAGGAATGTATTCAGAATCTCTGACTTGGATACCGAACCTTCACCCAGTCTCACAAAGGACACCATTGGAAGTTCAGAGACAACAATTGTTTCTTCAATAAAGCTTTTGGTGTCCGAGAGCGCCTGAGGTCTGTACTTTTTAACAATGCCTCTCAAAGCCCAAAGCATGAGCGTGTGCTTCTGTGTGTCACAATCAGGAAGTAGGAGAGGCAACCCAAACTGACACATGGACATTTTGACTGTCATTTCCTGCTGAAGGAGGCCATTTGAGCACAGAGAGCAGTGATAATGTCTAATGGGTTCAGCTCTTCACCTGACTCTTCATGGTCCAACATGGTGTCAAGATCTAAATCAGCATTGCCATGAGGATCATCCTGCTCTGACTCACTGTCTGCAGAACATTTCACATTTCTAGCAGTCACATTGAGCATCATTAAACTCTTGAGAAAGCACCATGGGAGATCTGAAAGACATTTAGCCGCTTCCTCTGTGACGGTCTTCTTGTCAATCTGTAGGACACTGCTTAGTGAGAGCTTCTCCTTGTAGTTCTCTTTCAAGCCAAGCTTTTTTAGGAAACCCTCCAGTTCAGTTTCTGTGGATATAATAGTTCTGATCAACCATTATTGTCAGTTAATTTTACATTTCTAAAAGTAAGTGAACATCTTTAAACATTTGCACAGTGTTATTTTGGTGGAATTTGTAAAGGAATCATGTCATCAATACCCTTTTCGTCATTTCAGGTCATTTTATGTTGTTTATTTACCATTATGAATGTTGTTTATTAAGGCCCCTAGTAATAGTTCTAGTGTGTGCTATCTTATATTGCCAGTAGATAGGAATAGAATAGTAGCTTACAGGACAAGGGAGAGTCTGATAACAATAAGCAAAAAGGGTTGTATGAAACTTGTATGAAAAGGTTTTAGTAGCTTATAGTAATAACTCACCTGTGTGGACAGATGTCAAGGCAGGCTGGCTGAGTCTTCCGCTTTTCAGCTGTGTTTTAATTTGGAAGTCATACTTGAGCCCTGGCTTCAGATGGGAGAATGTCACACTGTCTGAATCTGTTGTCTGCTCTTGGAGTGTCTCTGAATCACAGGAACCGGTCACAACATAACCCCCCACCTCACCAGCAGGTGTTTCCCATGTAAGAGACACCGTACTACTGCTGACATGGGAAACCTGGACATTTCCTGGAGGAATGGCCTCTGTAAAAGATGAAAAACAAACAAGCATATTCATGTAGCATGCTACCTTCTGGTTGTATCAGTGTTAAACTTCAAGAGGGGGATTGATCTCATGTTATGAAGCATGTTTACCAGTGCAGACCGATACAGATGCTGATTTGCTATGTTTTCCATCAGTAATCCTAAGGATACTAAAAGTATATTCTGTCCCAGGCCAAAGTTCCCCGATGTCTACTTTGCAGGAATCTGTGATGTGGATAGTCTGTGACTTGATTTTGCAAGAGTAGACAAGATGATAATGAGATTCCACTTGCTGTTCGGTTGGAGCCCATCCAAGAGTAATGATGTTAGTGCCAGCATGATGAACCTCAATTAGACCACTTAGTTTACTGTGTATAAGTAAACATTTTCTTTATATAGAAGAGTTCATCAGTTCAAGACTAGTTTCAGCAGACACATCGAAATGTGTTTCACTTGAATGGCGACCTTGCAATAAATGGCCAAAACTCATTAATATTACATTTTCAAAACAGTCAAACAGGACCTTTCAAAATACATCATATGGAGGTGAACAAGCAACTGAGATGCTAACCGAACAAAGGAAACCTTTATTGGCTTTGTATTAAGATAATTAAATCACAATTTCTCCCATTGACTTAGAATGGTGTCAGGTCTTTCTGCATCCAACCTCAGTGAACACCTATAGGCCGTTAGAGGAACTACATGTTAGTCACTTAGCCTAGGGCTTAACAAACATGTGGTCAGTGCTGCTGCTCGGTGTGTACTGGACCAGAATCATAGCATATTACGTGCTTAACCTTACCATTAAGATGATCGTTTGGTTGATGTTCTCGACTGGAACAGCCAGATGCCTCAGAGAGTGAATCAGAAGCATTGGGGAGGTCCTTCTGTTTAAACAAAAGTGAACAAAAATAATCCATTCAGTACAATTACTTTGTGTGGCATATGAACATTGAAAAATAACTGACTCTGACCCCACCTTTAAGGGCCAGGCACATATTTTCCAAATATCTATCACATCGAAAAAAGCTTCCGGAGTCTTATCAGTTCAGTTGGGTTTAACTTTTTTTTTTATGTCCAGTTGTATGAGTGCATGTATAAAAGGAACAATAAAGAATATATCAGTGATCAATCATACGAATTGATGGTAACGGCCCTCTGAATAAACTGGTTGGTAGAGTAGGCACCTACTGACGCATAGCTATAAGGCTGATAACCACTGGAAACGTCTGTAATGAGTGCGTAGCATGTGCATAGACGCCCACATCAGTCATTTATGCACGTCAGTCATTTATGCACGTGAATAAACCACTGTCTGATAGACATCAACCACTGTCTGATAGACATCCGCGTTAACACAGAAGGAATTACCGCGTTTAGACGGCAAAAATGAATGCTGTTAACAGGGGTATTAAAATTGAAAGTGATTAGACAGTCAAAATGCACACGTCAAAATGTAATGTGTCGAAAACCTAGTGCTTTTATATGGAAGGCCATTAGAGCCAATTACATCTTAGAAATGTTGCTTTAACATGACCGAATTTTGAGTGTTAAGACGTAGAGTTTGTATGGAAGGCCATTAGCGCAAATAAAGTCTTACAAATGTCGCTTTAACGCGACCGAAATTTGCGTGTTAACACGTTAAGGTGTTTTGGTAGATGTTTTGGTAGATGTTAAAACAGCGGGTTCATTTTGAGTCCGTTGGACGCTGCGAACAGTAGTTTGATATTTGAATGCACATCATGTTACCAGAAGAATTCGAGTGTTTACGAATACTTAAGACTACTTACGTTATAGTCCTGTGACGGTGCGGTTTCATATCCTCGCCAATTATTTGTGTATGTGATCGACCATGGTCAAGGCGAATAAATTGTAATCCTTTTTTTTGTAGACCCACACCGGTCTGTGTGGGTCCAGCCGTATCTGACTGCCCGTAAACAGACTGGAGAGGGAGCTTCGGCTTTATGGAGGAGGTTCCGCTTGTTTGTACAATAAATGTATATCATTTCCACATAACCAAGTTATATTATTTCAATATATACGGCCAAATTGCAGTTGGTCGAAACTGGGTCTCGTCCTAGCGGTGCCGCGACCAGTTTGTTAAAATGTTTGTTGGACATTTATTTTAAAATATAGGTATAATATTACACATAAATTATATGTATTCCACATACGGAACGAATAGAGTTGGTTGAAAATGGGTAACGCCCTGACGTCTATCAGAAAGCTGTCGAAATCGAAAATGAAAATTAACTGGTTGGTTACTATACCTCCTCCTCCTCCTTCATGCTGTCAAGTCCAGCAGATTTTCAGCTTTCATTTTCAGATTTCCAGACAGAAACGGAAAATAAAGTGATTAAGCCAAAATACGACAAAATACAAAATCACAGATATACTCACACACAGAATCAGTCCAACATAAGTATTTGCCTAGTTTTCTGGTGGTCAAATTAGTATTCATTATTTCATTATATTCTATATTTCGTCTTTTGAAACATATTTAAACTTGCGATCAAACTCACTTGATTGAAGGGTCAGACGCTGTAGGGACATCGAAATGTTCGTCGACTTCTACTGAGCACCACCGTGTCAATCCACACGATCCGTGTTAGAGTTTCTGAGAACTGAATTGTCTTTGAGCCAGGTTCTTTACACGAGTCATTGCTGAGTGATTATGGATCCCACCCGCTCATTATGTAAAGATCCGCCCACGCCACCAATAATCCCGCTGTGATTGGCTGATGATGCGTCCACCCAAACACACAACCTAACTTACTAAACGTTATACATACTACTAAGAGGAGATCCCATAGTATTCCCATGCCATGCCAAATTTGAAGTCTAATCTGAAAAAAAGAAAAGAAAAGCATTTGATGAAGTTCAGCTATCTGAACCGCGGCCTCTCTCCAACGCAGGCTGGGCCTTAAAGGGGTACACACGTCATTTCGCAAATGTCCGTTTTGACACTGGATTTTCACACAGTACGCTTTAGAAACATGGTTGGTGATTATTTTGATATGTTTACTTCCGGTAAACCAGTTTATAAGGCATGCAAATGCCATTTTACCATACCTACCAAGCTCACTATATCTGCCACGTATGAAAGACTGCTCCATCTGAAAATATAGTGTCATCTCCCCTTGGCAATATACATGTCCTTGTAGTGTAGTTGGACAGCGTCAGCCACATGACTATGGGGATGCTGGTTCGGGTTCGAGTCCGACTTCAACCAAACATATTGTGAGACATAGCATGAAATCAAACAATGCTATAATGTATTCATTAGGCCATGACTGTAACGGGTCGGGGTAGGACCCAATTGCAGCACAAAACCAGACAGTTTATTGACATAAGAAGTCTTTATTTCTTCTGGGATAAGGGCG
>JAOPJO010000061.1:7749671-7760821 GCA_027123675.1 Molva macrophthalma | reverse complement strand
TGTGTGTGTGTGTGTGTGTGTGTGTGTGTGTGTGTGTGTGTGTGTGTGTGTGTGTGTGTGTGTGTGTGTTATAATAATAGGCCGATTATGATTTGTATTCATAAATATCGCTGCGCTGCACCACAGGTATTACGACGCCGAATCCCTTTCCTCGCTCGCAACAGTGACGTCGACGTCGCGGTGAGCGGAAGGCGACGCGATTGGTCGACAGACAGTCAACTGTACGGTGAGGGCACTGTAAGACGACCAAAGACACCACTAAAACAACAACCACGGGCAACTCGGAAGAAAACATTTACACTTTTGGGGACAGGTGAAACACAATCAAGACTGCGGGTGAGTGAAATATATTTACATCTGACTTTCGCGTCCTTTAAACTACCCCGCAACCGCACCACCCTCCTCGGGTAGACTTCTTTGTCCTCCCTTTAGCCAACAACAACAAAACACACCCTTTTCGGCTTTGCTAACCGAACGGGACCCCCACACAAGGGCGGGTGTAAAGAGATCCAATCTGAGACTCATCTATCTCATCCGTACCCGGTTATCTCGCCGGTTGTTCCACCTTTGAACCGGCGGACCGGAGGAGATAGCGCACCTAAAGCGTGTTTACGGTAGTCTCTTGTTTATTCTGAGTTGTCTCGGCGAATTTGAACCGTTCCTAAGGTTGCCTTTCCTGTTGTTTTTTGATGACGTCGTTTGACCTCTTCACCCGGATTCAACCTTAAGTTTACCCCCCTGCAACTTCGTCTTGTTTTAATTCATTTATTTGAGTTATTGGATTGACGCGACAATATGCATAGGCAGGTGGATTCCAGGCCACATATCGGACTTATGACTGTGTGTGCGGATCAAAAAAGGGGTGACTTGTTTTGAAGGGAGGGATCTTCTTGTTGATATATATATATTTGTTTTTCAGATGTCACGATGGCCGCAGTGTTTACCATTTCAGACGAGGAATCCGAGACCTCCGAGGAGTTAGAGGAGCGGGAAGGTTCACTTCGAGAACCCACCTGGAACCCTGCCATGAGACCGGCAGGTAAAGACTCCATAAGTGGGGAAGTCTAAGTGGGTCGATTCAATACAATGCTGAACCACTGTCGAACACTTAAGACTATACGACCACTACTTGACTGCTTCTTTCTGGATTGCTCCATTTCCTTCAGCTGTCTTTTGATGCTGGTCTCCTTGAAGCTAGAGAATGAACGGATATGTTTCATGTTTTTCATCCGTCTGACATTTGTATAGTCGGTTGGAGGAATACTGGCTCGAAGCTACCGTGACGTTCTTGCTTGATCTTTTCCTTCATTACTTTCAGATCAACTGATCAATTCTCACTCTGTTCAGCCCTAAAATAATCCAAATTTCTCTCTCACTCTCTCTCACTCTCCCTCTCTCTCTCTCTCACTCTCCCTCTCTCCCCCCAAATCCCCTTAGGGCACGGTCGGGTTCGGCAGAATTCCGAGTCCCACGTGTCCTACATGGTTAAGGACAAGCAGCTCCAGGCCGGGGGAGGGGAAGGTGAGGACGGGGAGGCCGGGGACGGCGCTCCGTTCCGGAGTCGCTCGCAGTCCGCTCCGGCGGCCCTCTGGGCGGCCAAGAGGTACGGCCGGCAGCTCCGGAGGATGAGCGACGAGTTCGACATCTGGCTGGACAAAGGGGTGAGGAGACGGAGGAGGGAGGGATTATGTGTGGTCGGGTGGAGGGAGGGATGCATGGAGGGACGATGATAGATGGCCGGAAAGAGGGTGAGGATGATGGAGGGAGGATGATGGGGGAGGAATGGATGGATGGTTGGTTGGATGGAGTGAGGGAGGGATGGTCGACTAGAAGGATGGATGAGAGCCAATCAACAACCTAGCCACTGCACTCACTACCTTCCCTAATAATGCTGTTTCTATAAAATCGTTTAATCCAAAGCCTCTTACGGTCAATTTATTCCGCTTCAGGTCATTAAGGAGCAGGTAGGGGTGAGATATCTTGGGCGAGGAATGCATTCAAGATAGACTGTGGACTTTGGGGATTGAAGCCTCCACCAAATGGCATATATAAACGTGATGACAAATCTAAAGAAACGACCGTTGTGTTGTGTTGACATGCACTGGTGTTTGCCCCCCCTCGGCCCCCACCTTAGGAGATGAGGAAGGTGAAGAGCGCGGGGTCCGCGGGACAGATGTGGCTCTCCCGCAGCTGGTGGAGCAACCTCTTCAGCCACCCGGAGACGGAGACGGAGAACAGCAGCCTCCACCCGGATAATAACCACAGTAACCGCACAGAGTAGGGAGAGCAGGGGTGTGTTTGGTGGAGCTGAAACAGTAGAGTAGGTGGGCCTGGTCAGAACATAGAACATAAGTTGCAGAGAAGTTTACTTGTTTCTATCTGCAGAGTCAGGACTCAATACTAGTTATTTATAAATTGCTACATCACTGATGTAAAATTGAGCATCCATCATCACGTTTTAGTCGATCCTTCCCGCAAACTGTTAAATTGGCCGTTATTAGCAAGCTACCTGCTAGCTACCAGCTAACCATTTTTAGCAAGCTACAGGTAGCTCTCATTGGTAAGTTGCTAGCTGTTTATTAGCTACCTACCAGCTAGCTGTTAGTAGCTTGTTACCAACAAGCTATTATTAGTGAAATACTAGCTAGCTGCCTGTTGTAATTGAGCTACCAGCTAGCTTTAATTAGTAAGTTACCAGCTAATTGTTATTGGCTAGCTGTTTAGCCACTGGGTCTCAGATACATGAAGGGGTGTGTATCCACGGTTGCTGAGATACATGGTAGGAATAGACAATGATAAACTGGCTGACCATTATCCTCTTTAACTTAAAAGATATCCAAATAGGCATCCATTGTAACTATATTATATCTTTCCTATAAAGTAGAACATATACGCCCCCTAACATTCTCACTCTACAATCTGTTGAAAGGAGGTTTTCTGACAAAAGTGGTGTCTTTCAAAATTTCCTTCATTCTATTGGCAACACAATCTCACCGTGTCTTGCAAAAAAGATATACATATATATATATATCTATATATCTATATAGAGAAGACTATCATAAAACGCCTTTTTATCTCTCTAGTTTACTTTAAAAAAAACAAAAAAAAAACAATCTCGACAAGGACAATCACTCGGGCTGAACTTGTGATTTTCTTGCGTAAGGCACTAACACGACTTCAGGGTTAAGAGTTGTTCAAACGACTCACAGGCATAGAAGCACAAGCAGCCACTGCAGAGCTGCCTTGCCAACGTCTCCGGCAGCAACACAAAGAAAGACTTGAGTCATTTAAAAAAAAAAAAAAGAAAGAAATATCGTGTACATAGGATGTTGATATTATAATAGAAGGCAGGGATTTAACATGGGTATATATTTTACCCGGTCTGCCAAACTAGCAATAGGCAGTGTACAATCGAAAAAGACAAAGACGAAAATGAACTGGTGTTGTGGTTTTCGGAGAGAGAGAGGAACCGGTCCATCCACTTCTCCTGTAGGAGTCGATGGCCAAGGCGTGCTAGAGATGGATTATCCTAGTTTTTCCAGTTTATGCTCTTTAAAAAAATAAATGAAAGGCATGCAATTGGGGATTTTCTAACCCTGTAAAAATCAGTTAAATTGTGTTTTGTATCGACCTAATGTGGCATTTGCCTTGTTTTTGTTTTTAGCAAAAATGTACAAGTCTTGATACAGTACTTAAACATCAACAACTAGTTGGGTTTATTTTAAAATACTTCCACATGCTATTTTTTATGACACATATTGAATAGAAAAGCATAACCATTTGGATGATTTGGTATATTTAATGAACCACAGACCAATTTTAACTATAGTGTCTTTCTAAAATGGCGTCATAGCTCAAAGAATGGAACCACTTTTTCGAAGTCCCATCAGAGTAAACATTAACTATGATAAACGTGAGTGAGTGCAGAACAAAAGTTATTTTCTTTAAACATGGTTAGGTTCCAAAGGGATTTTTCTTACGAAGCCTTCTGAGTATACCACAAAGACCTGGACTACTGTTTCACAGTTGCTCTGAGATACATGTTCTCTCTCGGTGACGATATTCAGCCTCTTACAATGGTTAATGTATACCACTATAAACATTTGAACGTGAAGCCTTTTCTATCTATGAATCATTCTCAAAGTGTGGCTTGATTAAATGTACAGGTTTTATATCACTGTTGTTTTATTAACTAAAATGTGATTATTGGTGACGATGATGGTGAGAATATAGGATATTGTTCTATTTGTTGTCTTATTCTCTTCCTCTCCACTTATTGTGTGATTTCGGTTGCTTGCTGTTGCGCAACCCCCCCCCCCCCCCCTCTTGCTAGCAGTTGGGTTTTCCACCACAAATCGCTTAAGATGTCATGTGCTTTTAACAAAACAAACTGACTTTCAGCAGTAGAGAAGCTAGGGCTAGAGCGGGACAATATAAGCCACATGCAAAAACACAACCAGAACGGAGAAGCGCCTTTTCCTTAACTGATCGCCGTTCGCCGGAACGGTCAACTGTGAATCCCAAAGCTTTCAGGAATGCTGTGCTCTCTTTGTCAATCCGCAAAACTCGGCGTGTACGTGACGCAGTCGAGTACAGCGCCTTCACCTTTGACCCTGATCGCCTTAAGCTCCTATGGCTGACCGCCACACACACACACACACACCTATTCATTGATGTACGATAGCCCAAGAGATGATGTAATACGACGAGTCTCTCTCGGCCGCTCGAGAGCGGTTGATGCGTTTTCATAAGAGGAAACGTTGGTTTGTGAGTCAGTGCCCTGGAAAATCCCCAGTGGGGTTGACCTTAGTGACGGTGGGATCCTTAAACCTTGTCCTAGAGCTACTTGTGTGACGGCAAACGCATGGTTCCCTGAACAACCTGCTGGCTAGCTTTGCAACCATACTTTTGGTATTACTTGAATCCGGGGCCTTTGTTTTGGGGGAAGGGGGCTCTTTAATATTTTTCCTTTTTGTTATTTTTATCTTTTCTATGACTTTTGTAAATGTATTTTATCTACCCCAGTGTCGATGCTGGTAGTTCTGTCGTAAACAATAAAGAATTTTATGAGTCGTTTTAAGCTCAATTTCTGTTCTGTTTTTGCTTGTGAGTGCTATAACAGTGTATAAATTAAATAATTGTATTCAAGAAGTTCTAAAATGTACATGATGAAGGTGCAGTGAGATTAGATGTAAATATTAATTTAATATTAGTAAATATTTTTCATTTGCTTATATTTATCGTCGACACCATTCCTGGAAATATCGTGTTTAAAGAAGTTTGTGGTAGACTTTTGTATAAGGAGGATTATAGTTTCTTGTTCCCTATTATATTAAGTTGACCTTTTGAGGTGTACATTACGAAAGTGAGAACCAATGTTAAATAGACAAACGACCCAATGTAACAAAACCTAAACATCATACCATACTGTTTATTCATATTACATCTACATTGACCCTAAGCCAATCCTGGCTCTCATTGGTCGGTGAGGGTTATTACAAAATGTGAGGCCAGTACAGCACCAATTTTACCACCAGGTGGGATGTTTATTAGCCATTTTAAGCCATTTCAAAATACACCCCTTTTCTGACATCACAAATGGGAGTGTCCAACCCAGATGTGTGGTGGGCAGATAAGCCTACCAGTTGGTACTGTCCACTGGATAGGCTCAGTCTGGTCAGCGTATCCATATATGGATCCTATCATGTATCTAGGTTAGACACTCCCACGTGTGACGTCACTACATAGTCGATTTCAGTAATTGTTATCCGACATCACACTATCGGACCTTTCAACCTCCGCCATCTTACTCGAACTTGAATCGGAACCTGAATTGGATACTAGCTTCCACCCAGAGCTCTGGTGTCTGCGTTCTGGTCTGTCTTCCATTACATAATCACGAATGGAACACCTGACCCTTCCAGGTCTCCGTGGCAACATGAATCACGCCACCTCCGAGGAGTCCCAGCAGTACTTGTGTCCGTCGTCCAGGGCCGTCAGTCGGTCCATGGCGGTCGCGTCCAGCGAGAAGTCAAACAGACTGAAGTTCTCCTGGACCCTGGCAGGGTTGGAAGACTTGGGCAGCACCGGGACCCCCTGCTGCACGGCCCATCGAAGTAACACCTGGGGGGGTGGAGGGGGTTTACCACCATGCGTACATGAGTGTCTTGTGTTCACTGTATGATCAAAGGTTTTGTAAGACTCCAGGTTTTGCATGCTAACTGCGGACTTTGTATTGGTTCACTGTTGACAGCCAATCCTTTTATCAAGAAACCTTATCCTGCAGTCAGGTGTGTGTATCTGTGCAGGGCAGGTGTGTATGTGTGTGTGTCTGTGAACCTATGCAGGTGTGTGTGTGTGTGTGTGTGTGCAGCTATGTGTGTCTGTGTAGCTGTGCAGTTATGTGTGTCTGTACCTGTGCAGGTGTGCGCTCACAGTCTTTTGCAACCTCCACAACGACAGGGTGTTTGACCAGCTCTCCTTTCCCCAAGGAGGAGTAGGCCTGGAAACACACACCCTGCTCCTCACACACCCGCCTCAGGTCTGTCTGGCACAGACGGGGATGGAACTCCACCTGCGCACATACACACACACACATCCCCACACACAGACTTAAATATTGGACCCACATTGTGAATCTATTATGGCTCTCAAGATTGATTCTCCAGAAAGCGACATGCTACTTAGCTGTAGCATGCTATTGTAATCATGTGTGTGCTGCAAGCCATCGTCAATATTAGCACAGTTCTGTATATACCCCCGCTTGTGGCAGCAGTAACATTTATGTTAATTACTAATATGTCAATGTATAATATGTCTGTGGGCAAGGATAGTGTAATGTTAGGGTGGTCCAGACTTCCAGCCAAAAGGTTCTTGGTTGGATCCCCAATGTCTGCAGCCTAACCTGTAAGCCTCCTTGAGCAAGATGCCCCCTACCCCCCTCTGTACGTCATATAGGAGTACAAATCTCAGCTAAACGACTAACGACCACACACTAAATATTGTCTTTCGATCAACGCACAGTGTCCCCCCCCCCCCCCTTCAGCTGTGTTGGCGCATCAGTCTGTTGTACCTGCAGCAGAGCAGGGGGGGTCCTGCAGCCCTGCCGCAGCGTCTGCATGTGTGCCGGTGTGTAGTTGGACACCCCGATGGCCCGCAGCTTCCCCCGGGCGTGCAGCTCCTCCAGCGCGGCCCAGCTCTCAGCACGGTTACCTGCACAGGTGAGAGTCCCCACATGCTTCACTGAGTTCCTCTAATGCTAAGATCAGCGGGGGGGCTCAAGGACCCGTAGGCATCCTTGAGCAAGATGCCCTCTGACCCCTACCGCCTCCTTAATGATATGTATCTGGACACACTGTAGGAGCCTTTGGAGGCCTGCTTAATGACTACAGTCAAATAAAACTCAGTTGTAGTAAGACTGGAAGAGAGGGTAGAATTAAGAGCAGAAAAGAGAGCAGCTAAATCCCAGTTGTTTTTCCTTGCTTGGATTAGCTGGGATTAAGGGTTGTGTGAAATGATGCCTGTGAATCTTCACATGTAAAAAGGCTGCAGATGTAACTAAAATGGCTATAGTTATGCACATAGTTTGATTTCCTTCAAAAACTAAAAAGGTGTCAAAATTATAATACTATACATTTGAAATCGACATAGAGAGATTATATACACTATACATACATGTATTTTAGTTATGTATTTGGAAGCACATTCAAAGTGTTTTTCTTCCATAAATGAGTCTCTCCATTTGTAGATCCCTGCTCGTCATGTTCACCTGGGTTGCACGGGTCGCCCACCGCCACTCCCTGGGTCCCGGGCCAGTGGACCAGGTAGAGGTCGATATAGTCCATACCCAGCTCCGACAGACTATGGAGGGCTCCGTCCATGGCCCTCTTTCCCTGGTCCTTGGGTCCTAGCTTGCTATGGAAGTTAAGCGCATCGAGAATACATGCCCAACTCTTTTTATTTTGCATGCTTTTACTGTTAAACCCTCCTCACCTCCCTATACCTCTTTCTGTAAACAAATCTGTATGGTTTTTAATGTTTTAAATTAGACTTTTTTTGTTTATATTTGATAGTTTTTATTTGATGCTCTTGTATTTTCTAGTCTTTTGAGTGTTTATAAATTAGCTATTATCATTGTATTCTTTATATTCTTCATATTATTGTTATTGTTATTATAAATACCGTAATATAAATATAAAGTCCACCTACCTACCTAGTGATGAAGATGTCCTCTCTGGTCAGGCCGTGATTGGGCAGGAGTTTACGTAGCGCTCGGCCGAGGTCCGCCTCGTTGCCGTAAACAGCCGCCGTGTCGAAGGCCCGGTACCCGGCTTGCAGAGCGGCGTCGACGGCTAGGAAGACCTCCTCGCTGCCGCACAACTTGTAGGTCCCGAAGCCGACCAGGGGCATCGAAACCCCGGTGTTTAGAACCACGGAGGAGGTGGACGACATCACAATGGCGCTAAAAAGTCAGCGATTGTAAGTTGCTTCTTCTTCGTTGGATTAGACCTATAGAATTATACAGACGGTGAATAAATTGTTCAATCAATTGGGATATGAAACAGTATTTTTGTAAGTTACAAACTTACAATTAATAAATAAATCTCACAAACCATGTGACATGTAGCCTTCAAGGCGTTTAGGCCGTGCAGTAATCAACGGTACAGTTTTAAAAGCTTGAATGTAAGATTCGTTTGTTAAATATCTGATTATGGTCTGAAAAAGTAGCATCCACTTGAAACATCATCCCCTCCACGTGGGTCAGCTGACCGTTACGTAGTCATGTGATATTTTCCAACAGCTTCTCTGCAGTACAGAAGTGGGCGTTTCCTTTGTACCGGTCTTTAGAGAGTGGGCGTTTCTGCACTGACGTTTAACCCTTGGTCAAAACGACCTTTTTTTTAGTTTTGGATTGCTCTCTTTGTTAACGACGAGTATACTTGTTTAAGATAACCAAAATATAAAATATATACTCCCTTAGTTGGAAATATCTATATTCAAGTCAGCCCAATATTAGGCTAGTTTTCTCGCTAACTATCAATTCAGTACTCATTTATCCGGATGCATAATTTCAATACAAGTTATGATAAGGAAGTTGTTTTTAAGAAATAGATTCAACATCAATGCGGTAATAATAATTCCCAGAAGCGCCGTTATTGGCTAAAGAGTTTACCGTGGAATCCGCAATCAGTTAACGTCAATGAGCTGTACCAGGGGTCAGCGGCCGACAGAGGGCGCCAAACTCCACTAAACCAGCAAGCCTTCGGTACGCTGAGGGCAGGTTTAGGAGATAAAATACATTCTCGTTTATAAATGGTCATATGCATATTAGATAAGTCATTAATGGTCATCAAATGCTTGAATGAATGTGTACAAAATAATGAATGTCTATTATGGAACCTGTTTTTCCAAACCAAAGCCTACGACTTCTGAGCAACAAATATAAATGTTCAATAATAATGTTCAATTAAGCTACTACATATTTGTCATGATGATTTGTATCCATAAACCGCTTGCTGGTGTTATCTTGCAAAACTCCACTCGGACTTTCTAGCACAATTACAACAATAACAACAATTACAACAATTTAATTAGCAACGCAAATGTTTTTGAGAGGGCGAGTAACGCTTCCTATCCTACAGAGACCTCTACCTGTAATATAATATAATATTATAATGTTTTCACAAGGAGCATCACTGTTCTCATAAAAAAATCTATTAAAGTCAACCGCACAAGTATAAACTACTGTGTCTCAGAAGTGGGTCGTGAGATTGTGGCATCGCCCAAAAAACGTATGACTAATTAAAAACTTTTCTTGTAATAAAGGGTGCGGTGACATTGTATTCTTGTATTTTACTAAACGAGAAAATTAAACGATTGAGCCTCTTTTTAGTGGCGGAGAGGAGAGACTAGCGTGCTTGTTAGGTGAGGAGAGCGGGAGGGGGAAAGAAAGAGAGAGGGAGAAAGAGGGAGGGATAAGAAAAAGTTTGTAGTTGGTGGTCTGGAAAATAGCGGCGAGTCTAGAACATAAGTCAGACCCTACAAGCTACCGAGGATTTAGCCCACTTATCATCTCACTATTCCGAGTGTCAATTATCTTTTGGGAGACGTGAAAGTCGCTTAACGCGTTGCCTACCTCTGTGAAAAATAAAGTTAGTTGTGCGGAATGTCAAGAGGAAAGGACTTTATCAGTGGAGAGTAATATGTAGCAACTCTCGACCGGACTCATGGTAAGTTTCCTTTGTGAGATCGGCACGTCTGGGCACACACATCTGGACAGTAAATGGGGACATTGGCGAGTTATGCCTGCACTGATTTTGTATGTTCGGTATCGCATTAAAGGATTATTAGTTTACTGGAGTTTTGGACACACACTCGGCATCCAATGTAAATGTTTCTCATTTACAAATCGACCGAAAAAAACATTTAAGGCTGCATCGCAGATCTAGTCACCGTGTCCATTTATATTGCTTGTCATTTCTCGCAGTATAATCTTTAAAACGACACGAAACCATCGCATTTCAGTGAAAGTAGAATTATTGCCCTACTTATCAACTATTGAGTGGACTTAGACTATATCTGTTTCGCATCACCGGCCTTTCAGACTTAACCGAGACAGAAAAACTCACACAGATCACCCAATAAAACCAGAAGTAGGACTTACAAACATGGGTAAAACACTAATGCAATAAACGCTTGCGTAAAATGAAAACGTGTCATATATTTCAGCCCGTTTAGGGGTTCCCCCTTTTTTATACGGGCCAGGGTGGAGCGGTCTGTAAGATGGGAGGGGGGGGGGATGCAGAGGAAGAGGGAGAGATTGTGTCAAATAGTGGGGGCTATTGAGTGGGAGAAGTAGCGGGTACACTTGGGTACTTTTTATTTTGTGAGTCTGGGACAGCAGCGACAGCGGTTATACTAGTGATGCTGCATTTTCCACATTGAGAGAGAATGAGAGAACAAGGGATGGCATAGACTCCAGAGGAGGCAGAACATACGCAGATTCGTTTCTGGTTCCTCTGTATCCAAATGGGAACGTTTGAGAGAAAAGAGAGAGGCTGAATGGAAAACAACAGTAGACTCACACACACACACACACACACACACACACACACACACACACACACACACACACACACACACACACACAC
>JAOPJO010000061.1:7726096-7738992 GCA_027123675.1 Molva macrophthalma | reverse complement strand
CCATACATTGGTTACTCTGTTGGTTACACACACACACACACACACACACACACACACACACACACACACACACACCTTAACAAGACCTGCTCTCATTCAACTAGTATGAATGTCACAAGTACACGCAGTTTCCTATACCATGTGTTTGCTCACAGCGCTCCACTCTGCTACAAAACTCCACAATGCGCTCCATGTTCATATTCGCTCTGAAAAACCAGTCAAAAGTTTCACTTCCCGCGCTAGCCGAAGCGTTAATAGACACGGACTTAGTCGGTTAAACGTTAACTGTTGTCGAGGTTTTGTTTTGCCTGACTCCCTGTGACTCACCATGGCTACCGATGGCCTCTTCGATACAACACAACGCCGTGCTAACCTCTCTGACAGCACAGAAAACACTGTACGCCTGCCAACACGCACCACCCTTGTATTCCTCGTCCACGCTGTTTGCTGGCTGGCTCCAACCCGAACTGTGTGTGTGTGTCGTTTTTTGTTGCTGTTGTCCGCTGTTCTCTCTCTCTCTCATTTCTAGAATGTTCTTACTAAAATAAACCCGGCAATGTAGACGAGAGCTGGCTTGTGTGAATGGAGAATGGAGAGTTTGTGCATAGGGCCGTGAATGAATGAGTTGGGGAAGGGGTGTGTGTGTGTGTGTGTGTGTGTGTGTCTGTGTCTGTCTGTGTTGGTGTTCGTGCATGCGTGCATGTTTGTTAGCATTGACTGTGTCAGCTGGGATGCACGTGAGCGCTAGATTCACAGATAAGAGATAGTTGATGGGTCGGAGAGATGGAGAGAGAGCGTTAGTCCATGCTATTTTGAGAGGCTTCGAGACGGGTATGGGTCTTATCTGGGCTTATCTTAAGTGGTTGTTTTAACTGAATCAGTCTCACACATCCCAGTAGCTGGGATGCGTATCTCATCTTGTATTATATTGTCTCCCTAGATTTAGTACGCGCAGAACTTAATTGAATTTGAATTTGTCTCCTTAGTCTCAGCTCATGGAACGCCTATCTTCTTTGAGTCTTTGAGTCCTTATCTTAACGGTTCACATCTCCCTCCCCCCCTAGTCCCAGTACCTGGGCTGCCTGTTCCTCCACTCCGGCTGGCCGCTGTGTCTG
This sequence comes from Molva macrophthalma, assembly GCA_027123675.1. Taxonomy (NCBI): domain Eukaryota; kingdom Metazoa; phylum Chordata; class Actinopteri; order Gadiformes; family Lotidae; genus Molva; species Molva macrophthalma. Next base: position 7,737,877 of record JAOPJO010000061.1, on the reverse strand, counting down.
GGCGAGAAGGTGGTGGTGCAGCTGTCCACCCTAGACTGGAGGCTCCTGCGCGGTACCGACTTCTACCTGCAGGTGGTGCCCTTCTCCACCAGGTGTCCCCGGCTGGCCCTCAAGTGCCTGGCCCCCGGCGGCCGCACCGTCCAGGAGATCCTGGTGCCTGAGTCACAGCACCCCCTGGTGTTCACCACCGAGTGGCTGCACAGCGTCAACAGAGAGCGCGGACACAAGCGGGAGGGTGAGGCCCGCCCACATCGTCTACGCGTTACGATGAAAGTTCGGCTTTGCTATGATAGTGACCCTTTCGGTCTCCCCGAGGTCACTTGAGAAGACGATGAATCACAGAAACACTAAGCGAAACAAAAACTTGTGGACGGGTAGATGAAAAGACTGGCTTTCAACATTTTTAGCTGTTTCGAAGACTCATTTGTTAAAACGTAGCCTATCAACCTAGTTTATAAAGAGTTACAGATTTGATGACCTCTTTGACTTTAAGTTCAAAGTCCAAGAGGTTGTTACGTTGTTTTGACGTTCCCTTTCAGAGCACATTCTGATTTGCATTCTGAAATTGAATTCCGAAATTCCGCTCTACAATTTCATTCCGCAATTTCATTCCGCAATAGCACAAGAATTTCACATTTGGATATTTTGTATTTCTGAGCGCAGCATTCCATTTGTTTCCAACTGACCGAACCTTCTGCTGCTCTTCTCCCGGTCCAGTGGGTGGTGGGTTGGACACCTGTCTGGTCAGCACCTGCGACGGCGTGGTCCGCCTGCCCTGGAAGGAGGTGGTGTACCCCAAGTTCATCCACGACCCCACCGAGGACCCCGGGCTCATGTCCCACCACGGGTGCTCCGCGCCAGGCCGACTCCCCAGCGAGGGGGGCAGTAGCGGCGGCGGGCTCGGCGGCTGGGGGGGCTCCTCCTCCGGAGACCCGGACTCCTGGTCCTGGGATGAGGAGGAGGACCAGGACGACAACAACAACAACAACGGGGGAGGGACGGCGGTCCGGGACTCTGAGCAGGCGCTCCCCCGACGCAGGCGCAGCGAGGACGGACTGGGCAGGACCTCCAGGTACCTCCAGATGGACGGGGACTACGTGGAGCTGTTGGAGCCCCGGGTCGGGCCTGACGGGGGGGGCGACGCCCGGCAGGCGCAGCCCTCCTCCTCCTCGCGGTACTTGGAGATGCACGCCATCAGCAAGACCAAAACGCTGCCGCTGTGCCGGCGAAGCCACGCCATCAAACTGAAGAGGGGGAAGGCGTGGGGCTACGGGAAGGCCGAGGGATCCGGGAGCTTCCGGAACGTTTTAGGCGGGAAAAGAGACGTGACGTCGCCCAGAGGGGACTCATTACCTTCTCAACCCTCGCCCCCTAGAGCCGACGAGCCAGGCAGCGTGAGCCGGTCGTACTCCTCGTCTCTCCATGACTCGGATGAGGGAGAGAAGGCCCCGGAGAGCCAGGGAGTTTATTTCGAGGGTCCGTCCAAGGAGAGGAGGCCTGGTGTGGGCAAGGAGAGGGAAGGAGTCGGCCTCTTACAGCCGTGCAGGGACAGTCATGGAGGTAAGGAATACGAGGGTTCCCAGAGCAAAGGTTCCCAAGGCTTGACCAATCACAAGCTGTTGCACACGATCGAGGGCCAATCAGATCACGGGTCCCAGTCGGACTCTGTGTTCGAGGATGCCGATAAACCACTGAGCGGGGACAGCGATTCCACCACGCCCACTTCAGAAGCTCCGGAATGCATACTCAAAGCCGGCACGCCATTGGCCGACCTTCCGGGAAGCGGAGCGAATGCCAGCGGCCCATTGGTTGACGGGGATAGCGCGAAGAAATGTCAGTTGACGGAACATTCTGGAATGTGTACGGGTTCTGCTGACCCCAACATAAGCCAGGAACCGGAGGAGAATGTAATGAAGGCCGAGGGCAGGGATTTATCTCAAGGTAGAGAAGTCAGACCAGCAGTACTGCGGGCTCCCAGGTAACCTCATCTCATCCTCCTTCTCATTTATTTATTAACTTTTTCCTCACATGAAAAGAGAAAATGTGAAAATGTGTAAAAGAAGTGTGTCATATAAATCATATAAATGTGGTAACATGGTCCATACAATAAACAGCTACTAAAGTTTCAAATTAGATAATTTTATGGTTATATTCTGCTTAATTTCCCTGGATATGCAATTCATGAAGTTTTTAGTCATTTCCTCAATTCTACACCCTTGCAGATCAATTGGATTGTTGCACATATTAAATGCTTATTAATTTATAAAATATAGAAATATAGAAAAATATGAATAAATATGAATTGCATTATTCATGACAGGAGGAAGAGGAAGGGAAAAGGGGCCCAAAGAAGGGCTCGATCCGGTGGCCGTGTCAACCAAAAAGCTTCTAAAGCTCTGCCCAAAGCTCCGCCCCCACTTCCCGCCCGCCCTTCCTCCACCAAACTGCCAATCACCAAGGACAGCCAATTAGAGATAGCAGAGGAGTCTAGTGGGCAGGACAAAGAGCACACCTCATCCAATCAGGGAACTGGAGAGACCCCATCAAGGAAAGGCAGCACAGGTGAGAGAGTCTGACAAGAACTGATTCAGAGGGATCAGTCAGGTATCCGTAAAGTGGCGTTTGCTTGTCTTACCCAGAATCAGACGAGTTGTTTAATGGCAAATTCCTCAATGCGTGTCAGGAAGGAGAGTTCGCTGTGTTGGCATTCCTTTTCCGATAGCCTCTTCCATTGACATCCAGAGTTACAGTAGCCTAGCTCATGTTCATGTGAAGGGAATACACTACACACAAGTAGATTGTAGTATGTCTACAAACACACAGATCATTGTGTGTATTCCCCTCACATGATCAGGTGCTATCCTATTGTTACTCTGCAAGTCAATGGAAGCAGATACCGGAAAGTAAATGCTAACCCAGCGAACTCCCCTTCTGGACGCACAATGATGCATTTTGGAATTAAACATCTGAACATCTGAATCTGTGTAAGACAGGCAAACGGCAATTTACAGATATCTCAGCGTATCCCTTTAAGTTGTGCTAATTCTTGAAGATAATCTAGTGGTTTGGGTATTTGACTCCCAGCTGAAAGGTTCTGGGTTCGATCCCCCAATGACTACTTGTAGGCATCCTAGAGAGAGATGACCCCTACCTACTCCTCAATGTCATGTATCTGGATTCACTCTCCCTTTGGATAAAACGACTAAAGAACTAGGTGCTCCCTAAAGGTCAATAAGTTCCATTTTGCTTCTTTAAATGCTTCACTCACTCACTTGTATTCACTCACATCGATCCACAGAGACTCAGACAGAATCTCCACTAGACTCCACCAGCCAATCCGGTACGAGTTTGTCCAACCACGATGCTTCAGAGTCTGGACCTGAAACACCTCGTCCCGACCTATCAGACAACGTACCTACTGAAGCCCCACCCCTCCTGAGGGAGCTGGACTCGGATCTTTTGCAGTCTGGGAAATTCAAGCTATCCGGTACGTGATTGGAAGACAGTTGACGTATATTTTATATGTTAGCGAAAGTAAATTGCAGTAATTGAGCAGAAGTACATCATGACTTTATTGATCATTAAGAATTGCTTATTGTTATAATATAAAATATATTCAAATCATTCATCTAATAATTACATTTTTGTTATATATTCAGAGTTACCCTAAATATATTCCATAATAATAATCCCGTCATGAGAAGACAGGCCTTCTAAAACATGAATGAGCAATACTTACAAAACATCTACTTATGGCCACCAGGTAGTTATGATGAGCTTGTTTTATGCTATGATTAACTCATTTAGGCTATGATTAGCTCGTTCTATGCCACGATGAGCTAATGTTATGCTCTGTTTGATTCCAACTCAGGTACGGTGGACAGGCTAGGCCTGGCTCTGGTCGTCACGGAAACCCACATCCCCGAGGAGGGCTACAGTGCTGAAGAGATGGCCAGAGTTCTGTCCTGTTACCATAGAATCACTCGGTAAGCTGAACCCAGTAGAACTTTAGATATTCATAGTTTGTACTTACAACACACGAAAAATATGAAATTAGATAACCTCTCATCAACCTCCTAAATAATAATAAAAACACATTCTAAAACAAAATGTCAACACGAAACAGCAGGTAATAATACCAATAGTAATGAAATCATGATAGAATAAAAAGATGCTTACAGTAGGCCTATCCGTATTTCTATTTAAAACATTAAATGTAAGAACCCCACACAGAGTTGATGATCATGTCTGCACAAGGAGTGGGTCATCTTGGAGTCTACGGTTTGTCTATTCTGTCTATTCTGAGTCATGAAAAAACAACAAACTTAACCAGAATCCTACCAATGTACCAATGAAACAACCTTATGCCAAAGAGGGTTTGGATGTGAAATTGTTTTCAACTTGCAAGCAATGCAAACAGGGTGGCTGTTTTGTACTTTTTAAACATCAGATTTCCTTTCCCCCTCCGGTTACCTCGGAGGCCACAGACCTCATTCCATCCCAATCAGGAAGTGAATTTGGGGAATTATTTCAAGCACAAAACTCATTATTTGATCATCAGTGATTTGTGTCGGTGACTTGTGCAGATCCAGGTCAGGGGTTTACCGTGGATCGGCCCCATCGTCTACCAACAGCTTGATTTGATGTTTCCTTCGCTGGCTTCCTGCCAAGTCCGGGAGTCTGGGAAAGAATCCAAGGGGGAAAACAATTACTTTTTTCTTTTAGCAGAAATCCTTCTTAGTGATTAAGTCAGGTATTTATACAGCTCTCTTAGTAGTAGTAGTGTCTCTGTGTGTAGCGAGTTGACTGAGTTGCTGTAAATTTCCGTGTGGGGTGCAACTGGTGGTTATTCCCATGATGCATTGCTTTCCAGCCCCACATACTTACCTTGACCAATAACATCACAGCCTTACTTCAACTTTACCACCTTTCCCCTGAAACCTAAAGTTAACCATCTCTAACCTAACATTTCAACTTCTTAGGTTTTAAATGTTGACCATCCCTAGATTAATACCCTAACGTAATCAACGCATATCCATGTTAAACATTATACCGTACAATCTTTAATGTAAAACCTAATAATAACAACGTGTACGACGCCAGATGAGACAATCACGGAAAAAGAAAGCTTTTATCCCCTCTGAATGTGAACTTTGACAGTCAAAAAAGTGTTTCCCTGCGTCTGTCAGGACTGCTTCACTTGACACACCACTACTTTATTGCAGGGAGTTCCTTGGCGTGCCACGAAAGAGGAGGCTAATTAGCTTAGCATGTGTTGAACCAGTTGTAACGTAGCTTTGCGGTGACATTTTCCCCCAAATCCAGATTCTGGGTGATGTATTTATCTTAGCTTAGCTTGAGGGCTGGTTCGCACAGTGCTGGCCAGCTTAAGGCCTTTTTCTGCTACTTTCTATATATCAGCACTTGACATTTCTGTTTACTGCTATGTTCTCTCTCTCTCAAATCAATTAAAAATAGTTGTATTAGCATCGAAAGTAGACATCCACATTCCCAAAGCAGTTCAAAATGAAGCAAAGAAAACATAGCAAGAAAAGCACTTTAAATAGGTTGTAAGGTGTAATATTACAGTACAAGTAGAGTAGAGAAAAAAGAGATAATGGTTGGGGTATGAGTGAGGTAATCAAACTATCTATCTATCTATCTATCTATCTATCTATCTATCTATCTATCTATCTATCTATCTATCTATCTCTCGCTCTCTCGCTCTCTCGCTCTCTCTCTCTTCATGGCCCATCAAACTTAGCAAGTAATTTGGTATTGACAGCAGCTCCTAGAATATCCTGTTCTTTCAAAACCCCGAAAACTTAGCATCCAGATTTTGCTTGTCCTCGCTCATTATTTTAACTTCTGTGCCAATGATTACGGAATATTTCTGTAGTCTGCGATACGGTTGGAGCCAAAACATTTGCATTTAACCTTTAACCAAAAGTGTTTATCGGCCAACTCCTGGTGACATTCTCACCTAAACAAACATTTAAGTACGGTTTATCTTGCTTCCTGGGTTTTTAGGCTATTTTATGCAAATTTATGTTGTTTCTCATCAAGGCTGAGAAGTAAGCTCAGCTTTGCCAGATCATGTGCCAGGAATGTAAACCCGACCTTTACAATGTTAGCATTTGGCTTAAAAAACGTTTTTTCTGCTCTTACGAAAAGCGAAGAATGTCATTCACTAAAGCCATACTGTAAATCCTCTTTTAAAGAGAACTCCCACATTGTAGAGAAACTAAACTCTTTCTCTCTTTCTCCATCTCTCTCTCTCTCTCTCTTTCTCTCTTTCTCTCTCTCTCTCTCTCTCTCTCTCTCTCTCTCTCTCTCTCTCTCAGTGTCTGGATGTCCCTCTACCTCATCTCTCTCTCCTAACATGTGTCTACCTTCTCCACAGCCCGGCAGCCAAAGACAAAGGGTTAACCGTGTTGATTGACAGTCGGCAGGGCCCGCCCACCCCTCTCTTCCTGTCTGCTCTTAAACACTTCCAGGTGAGGTCTGCTCCCTAAACTATTCCCACCAAAGATTTCCCGCCAAAACAGCTAAATGCTTTGTTAGCTTGAATGTACAGATGTCAACAGTGTGTGTGTGTTTGTGTGTGTGTGTTTGTGTGTGTGTGTGTGTGTGTGTTAAGGTCTTGGTTCCAGGTGGTCTGGGTTCTGTTCTGGTTCTGCTGGAAGAACAACAGGAAGCCACCGCTCTCGAACTGGAACCACTCGAGGTACAAAAACTACAATACTACACAAGTATATCTTCAGTAACGTTACTATAATACTAGAAGTATATCTACATTAACGATGCTACAATACTACACAAGTATATCTACAGTAACAATACTATAAAACTGTGCAAGTATCCGCAAGCGACTTAGAGGGTTATAGCATTACTGTGACCTCTTAGATTCAATTCAATTCAATTCAATTCAATTCAATTCAATTCAATTCAACTCACCAATATTGCACATCTACGATACAAAGAGGATGGCCCAAGCTGTCTGTAGTGGTGGAATATTGGTGAGTTTATCGCCATTAAATACACGCAGATAAGACATTTCATTTAAAGGGCTCTCCATGGAGGGAATTACATCTAAGAGTTTGTAGTAATTGGTACATCCTCTTATTTGCCTGCGGCTACTACATGAGTATATCATATATCAACTATACTACAATACTACACAAGTATAACTACAGTAACAATACTACACAAGTGTATCTACAGTAACTATGCTACACAAGTATAACTACAGTAACAATACTACACAAGTATATCTACAGTAACTATGCTACACAAGTATAACTACAGAGACTCTCAGTAGCTCAATAGCTGTTCACTTTTACATACAGGATGAGATAAGCCTGAGGAATCCACATTGTATTAACTGCTTTATTGAATCACTATTTAGCCTAATGGCTATTAAGCAGGGAACTAGATAGATTAAATTATTATCAGGGTTTAATTGAGCTGTTAGATCCTAAGGGGAGATTTCCTCCCTCCCCTTTAACATCGTTTAACTGTTTCTTTTCCTCCCTCCATCTCGGCTCTTGTGTTCTCTTGGACGCTGTGTTCTAAGGTCCACACGGTGAGGGGAACCGTGGTTCTCCAGCAGTACGTGGACCAGCAGCAGCTCCTCACAGACATGGGCGGAGACTTCAGCCACGCCCACGCTGACTGGCTGCTCTTCCGACTGGTAGGCTGCCGCTGGTTCTAGGAGAGGAGCAGAGGAGGTGCCCATAGAGAAAAGGGTCGAGAGAGAGAGGGAGAGGGGGAGAGACTTGGGGAGAGAGGTGAAGAGTTAAGTGAATGAGGTTTGTTTTGCAGGAGAGGCAAAACTGTTATGACTGAGAAACAGAAAAGGACAGAGCTAAAGAGAGAGACGGAGGGAGACAGACAGAGAGGCAGACACAGGGAGACGGAGCAAAATGTAAGAAGACAGGGCGAGAGGTCAAAAGAGGGATAAGAGAGACGGACAGCGAAAGGGAGGGAGACGGAGAGCGGGACGGAGAGCGGGACAGAGAGTAGGAGTCAGACAGAGAGGGGGGGAGGGATGGATACTGGAGGGAGAGAAGCAGACGAAGGGAGTACACGAAGGGAGGCACTGAAGGACAAAAGGAGAGGGGTGATATTATCTGGAGCTCTCATGGCTTGTATCCCAGACAGCTAAATCCAGAGTTAGGATTAGTTTATCTGCGCATCTGAAAACTTGTTTCCTGTCCCTCCTGATCACCCCTGACCTAACACATTAGCATGTCTTTGTTCTGTTTGTTGTTCTTTATAAACAAAAGTTGAAACTATCAGTCTTGACCGCTGTGGGTTACATAAACCAATTTACGTTACGTGTATTATCCGACCTGTTGTAATGTAAAAATACTGTTTTAGACCAATAGTAACTGAAAACTTCGTATTCAGCGGCGCGCACGTAAAACCACGGAGCCCAAACACCGGCCGAGCGATTTATGTACCAACACCGCACCAGAACCACGTGTGTGGACGCCTGTATGCAGCTCCTAACAGACGTAATAGTAAGTAATAGTAACTAATGTATCTACTCTTCCTCACAGAGTCTGGAGAGCCTGACAGAGCGGTGTGAGGGCGCCCTCTCACTGCTAGGAGAGGCATTGCGTTCCATGGATGCTGAACCCATGCCAGACAATATTAAGGTACTTTAAAGGAAACACTAAGACGTGGCTAATCACACTATCATTAGCGTTTTCTCTGTTAGCATATGTCTGTTAGCATAGTCTGTTAGCGTATGTCTCTTAGCGAGTGTCTGTTAGCATATCTCCGTTAGGATTTCTCCATTGGGTTATGTCTGTTAGCTCATCTCTCCTAGCTTACGTCTTTATCAGTTAGCTTTTGATGTTTAGTACAAAGCACTTGCACATCTTTTCATTGAAATCTAGTATATCAACCAAAACTTTGCTACAGAGTTGCATACAAGAGTAACATAGACGTTTTAGAAAAGAAGGGGCACTTATAGACGGGTGTAGCTTGGCAGCTTGGTGTGGTATTTAGTCAGAATACGTTTCACAACTAATGTGTTTCTTCCTGTCAAAGTGCAATGGAGCAAACAGTTAAGCTGCAGGCGTTCTCAGACTTGTTCTGTCATGCCCCCATTTTGATATTTACCTCTTTATTTATTTAGCGCAAGCATTTCTTTGTAACTTGTTTCCGCTAGCTGTTTATCAATTCCATTTGTATATTATTTTAATTGTGTGTGTATATATGTCATGCACCCTGTAGTTCCTCTATGCCACCCCTAGGGGGCCCGTCGCCCAGTTCCTGAAACTCCTTATTATCCAAAATGGACATTTGTTGAATTCCTGAATTCCTGCTTTTTTCTTAGTAGATTATATCATTTAAATTATATGAATGCAAATACCTGTGATCAACGTTATTCGTTAAAAACAGTGTTTTTATTCTTCAACAGGCAGTTCCTTTAAGTATTGAAAAGCACAGAGGACTCATGATGGGCGTCCTGGCCGACCAAAGACTGACAGAGCTGCAGCAGAGGGGCGGAGCTTGGCTCGCCGGATTGACCAATAGCACGTCAGGATTGGCACATAAATCCCCAGACTGCAAGTAAGGAAGTTCCAATCTGATGAATATACACTTTAATATATACTTCAGTGTACTCAATATACTCAAGAAGATACTTTACCTAAATGTACTGTTTGAATGATGACCTGACTTGTGGAACACTTTCTCTCTCACGCATACACACACATATACATGCATGCACACACACACACACATTCATAAGCTCCAACACAACAGTGTCCTGTTCTGGTGGGCTCCACCATAGAGCTGTGGTCTTTGTGCTAACTTCTTCTCCTAGACCTCCTCCCCCCAACCCCTGAAAGAGTTCAACTGCTCCCGAAAAGTCAGTTTCACCCACGGATGTTATGTTCTTCTCAAGATCCGAGAGACCATCACAAAAATACGTGCTGTTTACATGTTTTGACTTTGAAGCGAGAAACAGCTGGTGAAGAGAAATGTAAACTTCACATCCTGTTTGAAAACATACCGCAAAATAACACAAAACAAGGATCTGTGTTTTTTATATGAATTGGCAATCATACAACTGTGTTTCTAAACACAGTTGTGCGTTTTTAAACAAAGTTGTTTGTTTGCTGGTTCATTCTCTTATTGGACAAAGTTTGGTTTTGACTTGGGGTTTATCTAGTCAAATAGGAAATTAAGTAGTTCAGCCTTGTTCCTAATAAGTAGACAATCTATATTCACAGTATGAGTAGTAGAAATATAAGGGCAGAAACATTATCAATTACCATAAACACTCTGGTTTACCTGAACTGGAAGCCAAAATTCCAAAATTCTATACATTTTGACCATTTGTTTGTGAGTAATCAGTCAAATATTTCCACTATTTACATTACTATTTATAACATTTGAAATATTTTTAATCAAAGTGAAGGAATGAGCCATTGTCATCTCCAATGGTATATCCTGTACAAACCAGTGACCTTTGCCCTCTCAGAGCTGCCCTCGCTGCGACCTCTGACCTCTATGAGAGCGTGGACGATGCCCTTCACAGATTGGTCCGGGTGTCCAACCAGAGAGGTTGCGATCTGGAAGCTCTTGGACGTCTGGCGGGGCTGGTGGACAAACTGGAGAAAGTAACAGCAAAAACATATCTCTACAACCACTTTCCTCACCAAATGAATACAACTCATTAAAGTATTTGTACAGGAAAATATTAGCAGCATTCAAATCTCGTTCTCTGTCTCTCTCCTTTCTCTCCATCTTTCTCTTTGCTCTACTTCCTCTCCACTCCCCTCCTCCCTCTCTTCCTCTCTCCTCCCCCCCCCCTTCCTCAGTGTGACCAGGAGATCAGGGAGGTGCAGTCCCAGCTAGAGGAGTATAAAGACCCGCCCCTCTCCCTCAGCCGGCTGTCCGTCAAGCAGCACAAGTTCAAGAGCTTCAGGGAGACAGCCAACGTGAGTTCACAAATTTCCCTGCCTGCCTGCCTGTCAGTGGGTCTGTTTGTGAGTGCCTTTTGATGGATGTTTTTATCTAAAGTGGGTTACAATACTGTGAGTGCAGACATCATAAGCATAGATTACCCTAGACCATCAGCTAGAGACAACAGGAGGAAAAGCCTTTGTCTCCGCCAACCAGTTTGTGAAAGTTCCACTCTGCTCTGAATGCAGGGTGCATTGTTTTCATGAAGTAGGAATGCCTTTACGTTTACTCTCTCGACGTCACGACCAAGGGACCACGGTGGCGAGGTGTGTGTGGCTGTGTGGAGCTCCGTCTGGCCCGGGTTGATTTTGATGTCCGTTTTCCGAGGGAGGGTTAACTCCCACTTCAATGCCTTGCTCAACAACAATTAACAACAATCATTCATAGCAATAATCATAACATAATCCTACAACTGCTACTTCTACCACTTCTACTTCTATTGACACTACTATTATCACTACTTACGCTGATGACGATGTGTTGTGTCCACAGGACGTCCACAGTGACAGTCTACAGGTGCTGGGCCAGCTGGAGGTGTGGGGTGACCTGGACTGGTCCGGCCTCCGGGACGTCCAGCTGCTGCTACCCCCCGTCAGGGAGAGACTCAGAGACATGAGCCACCTGCTGTCACACCGCTGGAGCTGTCTGGACAACACCCAGAGACTGCTCACTACTCTAACAGAGGTATATACACTGCTCTATATGCACTATACTATATACAACACCCAGAGACTGCTCACTACTCTAACAGAGGTATATACACTGCTCTATATGCACTATACTATATACAACACC
>JAOPJO010000061.1:7697751-7708950 GCA_027123675.1 Molva macrophthalma | reverse complement strand
TAACTTCTGGAGAAGGCAGAGCCTGGGCTGGAAGACAACACATGAATTGGGTTGAGTTGGCCTTACTCTCTTTATACGTGCATATTCTCTCAGTAATGACCAACTCTGCAACGATGTTTACATTTTTCGGCGCAAAGGGCATCGGAATTTCGGAATGTGGAATGTCCGAAAAAAATGAAAAATAATCGGCCGGGCTTACAATGTACTTGATGATGATTGCTCTCTAAGATCGAAATAAAACTGGATGCTAACTGGTGTATGTGTGTGTGTGTGTGTGTGTGTGTGTGTGTGTGCGCGCGCGTTTAAATGTTATTTTTTTCAAAGCTTTTGGGGACTGATGGAAAAAGGGCGGGAGAGGGAGGTAAAGAGGTAGTGCTTGAACTGTAGGAGAGAGAGAGAGGGCCCCGGGCCCTTCAGAAAGAGGCCCCAGGTCCTCTTTAGCCGAGCGGGTACTGTAATGAGCTAGCCAGCTGGTTCAAACCACAGCCACCAGGATCCAGAAGTGATTCCACATGCACGCCCACAATCACGCATGTATGTGTGTGTGTGTGTGTGTGTCGGTGCTGTTGCGTGTGTGTGTGTGTGTGAGACGTCGCGAGAGAGATTAGAGATAAGAGGTGTTAGTGTGTGTTTGTTTGTGTGTGTGTGTGTGTAAGAGAGAGAGAGAATGTGTAACAGGAAGGGCCTTGCTGGGCGAGAGAGGAGACGGGTGAGAGACAGTAGGTGGGAATGTAGAGAGCGAGGGAGCAGAAAGGGGCAGACAGAGCAGGCACAGTCACGGGAGGAGGGTGGGGGAGAGAATGAAGAGGGGGCTTATAGAGGGGGGAGAGAATAGGAGGACAAAGACGCAGGGTGGTATAGCGGAGTTCAGAACTTTTCCTTTTCTCCGGCGGAGAGAACAGAGAGGGCGAGTGAGCAGTGGAATGGATAGAGAGAGAGGGGGGAGAGGGGGAAAGGAGAAAGGAGAAAGGAGTAAAGAGTGAGAGAGGTAAAGGGGGAGAGAGAGGTAGAGAGAGGTGTAGATGGATAGAGAGAGAGGGGTAGGTAAAGAGCGGGGCAGAGAGAGGGAGACGAAGAGGGGTGAGAGAGGGATGGAGGGGTGAAGAGAGAGAGAGAGAGAGAGGGGTGTTGACAAAGGGAGTGAGAGCGGGGCGAACAAAGGGAACGTGAAGAGAATGAGTCGGGGGAAACATCAAAGGGATTTTTCAGGCCCCGTTACCGGGACAACAGACATTTGCATGCGATTAGCTTTTTACATCATATTAAGAAGGGGTTGGGGTGTGTGTGTGTGTGTTGAGAGGGGGTGGGTTTGCAGGGAACTATAGATCATACACACACACACACAGACACACACACATAGTCATACACACACACACACACACACACAGGCGCACAGTAAAGAGAGAGAGAGAGAGAGAGAGACGCTGGTCATCTCAAGCGGATGAACTGACTTGTGGGCGGCCAGCCAAGCAGATCTTTTGAAAGAGAGAGAGAGAAAGACAGAGACAGGGAGAGAGACTGAGAGAAGGAGAGAGAGAGAGAGAGAGTGTTGGCGAAGACACAGCTGGGTGACAGGGCAGACATTTTGAAGGGTCAGCCATGATGGACGCATGCGATGCAACGGAAAGAAACAGCAGAAAAAACACAACGGAAATGTACGGTTTACTAATGTGTCAACCGACCGCCCAACTCCCTAACCCGGTCCATCGGTAAGTCGGTCGACCGACTAAATCAGCGACCGACTGATGCATCCCAAACTAGGCTTATACTGAACAAACTTGTGGACTCTGAATCTCCCCTGGGGTTTTTCTTATTCAGGAATAAACAAACTGTGTTTTAATGAGCTGGATAGTAAGCTTGTTGATACTGACTAGAAGAATCAGAACAACAGGCTTAGCGTAACCGCGTGTGTGTGTGTGTGTGTGTGTGCGTGTGCGTGTGTGCGTGTCTGACATATGGCCATCATATCCTGACAGATGAGCGCGTAAACACCAACAAAATGGCGTATGCATCTCGCACAGAGATGAAATTCAATATTAACACCTCATAATGACACACACACACACACACGCACACACACATGTACGCATACACACACACGCACAAACACAGGCAGCAGCCATATCATGTGAAATATTTTTTCCTCATTCAACCTTTTTTCTCCTTTCTTTACAAAATGCCGTTTAACGCTCTGTGTGTGTGTTAAATGTGTTTGCATGGCCGTACACCCCCCACCCGCCAACTGTGACATTACACCACCATGTCCTCCCCCTCCCTCCCTCATTTCTCTGTCTCTCCATCAATCCACGTCCAAACCCCGACTTTCTCTCTCTCTCTCTCTCTCCCCCCTCCCGCCATTCTTTTCTTCCCCCGTTATCCTCCCATCATTCTTCCTCTTCGATCCCTCCTCAAATATATATATCTCCTCCCCCTTTCCCTCTCTCTCTCTCTCTCTCCCTCTGTCTCTTACCCCTCCCTCGTTTGGTTGTGCTTTATTTCTCTGGCCTGTGTGTGTGTGTGTGTGTTTGTGTGTGTGTGTGTGTGTGTGTGTGTGTGTGTGTGCGTGCGTGTGTGCGTGCACGCGTGTCTGCATGTAATTGTATGTATGTGTGTGTATGTATGTCTGGGATTTCCGTGATTATGTGTGTGTGTGTGCGTGTGTGTGTGTGTGTGTATTTGTGTGATGCCTCAGTGCCCTCGATATTGTGGCTGCATTGTGCCAGTAGGCGTCGCCGTGACAGTGGTTGTCACGGCGACATTGTGATGGGGAGGAGAGGAAAGGAGACAAGTGGAGAGGAGACCACTGGAGAGGAGAAGCCTGGAGGCAAGGAGAGGAAAGGTGATAAGTGGAGAGGAAAGGCGAGAGGAGACAAGGGGGAAACCAGAGACAAGGAGGAGAGGGAGAGAGAGGAGAGGGGGGGAGAGAGGAGGAGGAGGTGGTAAGGGGAGGAGGAGATGGGGAGAGAGCAGGAGGTGGTAAGGGGAGGAGAGAGGAGGTGTATTACTGTATCGATACTCTGACACTGCGACAAAAAGGACAGCAGCTGTAGCCACAATCACTCCACCTTTGCACTCTCCATCTCTCCCTCTAGTCTCTCTATCCATCTCCCCCCCCCCCCCTTCCTCTCCTCTATCCATCTCTCTCTCCACACACCTCAATGGATCTCCTTCCCCCCCTTCTGTTTTTGGGCTACACCCCCCTTACCTCACCCCCGCCCCTCCCTCTAATGCACACCCACACACACACATCTGCCCCCTCCTCCCCAAATCAATGCCTCCTCCCCCTCCCGCCGTCTCTCAATTGATTTCCCACAGACCTCCTCTAAATATGTACATATCGATCGCCTCATCCCTCACTCCTTTCCTTCTGTCTTCGCCTCGCTCGCCCCCTCCCTTCACTCTCCCCTCCCTTCCCTTTCCTTCCCTTGTTTTAACTCAAACATCTATCAGATTTCACCCCCTCCTCCTCCTCTCTAAACCTCTCCCCCACTCCCCTCTACCTTCGCCCCTTATCTCACTCCATCGCTTTTTTCTCACACTCACTCACTCACTATATGCCCGCCTGCCTGCCTGCCCTCCCTCCCTCTCTCCCCCTCTCTCTCCCCCTCCTGTACTCTCTCTCTCTCTCTCCGTCTCCTCATCTTTCATTTCATCTCCCTATTCTTTCCCTTTCTCTGTGCCATCTCTCCCCCTCCTCCTCCTCCTCCTCTCTCCCTCCTCCACCTCTCTCTCTCTCTCCCTGTTTTCCTCTCGTCTCTCTGTTTGTCTCTGTGTCTCTCGCCCTCTGCATATTAATTGGTGCATTTCTGCTGCGGCGCAGAAAACAATCAAAGCGTCAGGCGCGGGTGATGATGCCATTGTGGCAGACGCACACACACACACACACACACACAAACAGGCGCACACACATGCATGTATGCAGGCAGACGCAAACACACACACACTAAGCGCGCGTGCACACACACTCACACACTCAGGCGGACACACACAAACGCATGTATGCGGGCACACAGAAGCAAGAAGACAGGCAGAAACCTACACAAAGAGAGACAGAAAGGCAAATACACACACACACATACAAACAGGGGCAAACACACACCCACACACACATGGAGACAGATGAAATGGAAACACACACTTGCTTGGAATACATTAGAAGGGCGGCATGCATGTATGCACATGCACACGCCAGTAGGCCCAGACACAATCAAAATCTGACACACACACACACACACAGGCATTGATTTACCATAGACAGACCAGCATGCACTGCACATATGCCACTCTCCCCCAGCCAGACTCAGATACACAATAACAGGATTACAATGATCCTGGCGATATCGTCTGCGTCAGAACAAACATTTCACCATTTCCAATGTTTATATTTTCCCAACATCAAGCCTGGAAACGGATAAAAAGAAAAATATCCGTTGCCCGTCGTGGGTTATAAATATACAACAATGTGCTGTTTTTTAAATAGATAATTTATTTCTTGTGTTTTTTTCTTTTCCCTTTTCGTGATTACATAACGGTCGTTTTAACGCATTGGTGACACGTTGAAACTCTCCAAACTCCATGCTCGTGGAGGTGTGCCCTGCCAGGGGTTAAAGGTGGAGAGGCGCGTGGGCTTTGCTTTAAAACGCTGTACACTTCACGCACGCACGGGCCCACGTGGCCACATAACTCTCCTCACGCGAACGCCCATGCAAAAAATAGAGAATGTGGAGGGAGAGAGAGAGAATAGCCTTTGATAAAAGTTGAATTCGGTGCTGGTGAAAACCTCGAGGTTTACATTCAACGGAAAGCAAAGGTCAGGTGGAGAATGGTTGACTTCACCGTTACTTTTGTGCCAGGGAATACCTGAAACCAACTTTGGGATAGAACTTTACTATGCCACCTGCTTTTTAAAAAACCGGTCACAAAAAGTGTGTATGTGCTTCCGGGTGCCTATTAAAAGCTTATAATCGCGTTTTCCGGTCTGTTGCTCACTTTCAATAGTTTGATCCGTAGGAAACTTTTAGATCGTGTTCCAAAATGTCTAAACATATCGCAATTTTAAAAGAAAATAGCCGCGCGATGGTGACTGGTGCACGGAGTGCCCGGCACCGTTGCCCCGCGGTGTAACCTACGCGTTTTAAAATGGTGCTTGTGCAGTTAAAATTACATTTCCATCCTACATCGCTCACCCACCCACTCATACCGCTCCCCTATTCACAAACTACTGCACAATAAATGGATCTGTGGAGGAAAAAAAATGCAAGAAAGACAGAGGGAGAGGAGAGAAAGGGAGGAGAGAGAAAAGAGAGAGAGAGAGACCGAGGGGAGGGGGAAACGGCGTATGCTTGTATACAACCCTGATTTCCATTTTTTTCCCAACTCGTAATGTATTTAATTCAAGTGAAACGTAATCATGACGTGTCGTGTCATTAATCTCCTCGCCGCCTCTCCCGTAAGTACGCCGAGTCTTTACTTTCATCATATAGGCTTTATCCCGTTTATTTACCTAAATAACCATCCGGTGGATATTTACATATACTTTTGGGTGACATGAAACAGCAACGCGTCGCTATCCGGTAAAAAAAAACATTTCCAACATTCTCACATTTTACTGCGTTTGTTGTTGTTTTTCCACGAAAAAACAAAAATATCTGTCGACGACTTTTTTTGCCTCCACCGGTCTGATAACTGACACCATAGTTGTTGTGTGCATCGTTTTACATTTACTCGGTTTTATTTGGCAGTGTCTCAGTTTTTACACCTGGCAGTTTTGATGTGTGTGTGAGTGATTGGCGTCGCGTCCCGCCAGGCTATAGTAGAGCATGTATGTAGCCGTGCGCATACATGACACGCACTTAACGTCATGTATGTAGCCGGTGTATGTGCGCGCATGCATGTAGCCCGAAAGCCCATTCTCGCCGTGACATGACAAAAACGGCAAAAAACATGTGCATGACATAGTTTGACTAAGGTTTGCAAGTAGTAGGCTACTTGCTCAGCCTCGACCATAAGTACCATACGTTAAATCGCATTGTTGTAATAATGATCCACTTCTTCAAATGATGGTGTGTGTGTAAAAGTAATTGGGATGTATTCGAGAACTGAACTTATTTGAAATAAGTTTTTTTCCTACTGTGCACCCTAGTTGCACTGAAATGAACACTTTGGATTAACAGTTAATACCTTATACAACCTATCCACCTCTTCGCGATCTCCCGTTAATCTTTCCCTAACGCAAGGTTTGACTAAAGTGTCTTTACCGAATGGCTCACGGTATAGAACCGCGACGCTTTCTATTTTGATAAGCCACAGGCATTCGGGTCCGGTAAAGTAGATTTAAACATGTTGGCCAGTGATTTACAAAGCGACCGGGAGTATAATTTCTAGGTAAATGCGATTAGCTTGACTAATTCTTTTGTTGGAGGCGTATTAGGATACATGTATGGCATTGTTTTCGAGATAAGCTTTGCCACTTTTTTATCAAAGATATGCGCAAAACGCCACCGAGTCACACGAAGACGTTATTGTGGTTTGCTAAAGTTTTCCCAGAGGTTGTTTTTAGGTTAGTAGTATAACAGGCGTTTTAGTTGTCCTAAGATTACCTTCGCTGTCTTTAGACTACAAGCAAGTGATTTCACAAGAAAGTAGCAAGTGTGGCGTGCAAACCCCACCATGCGTTAACACCGTGGCGATATAAGTCACCGCTTTCTGTCCAGATTTCCCCCAAAAATGCGATTTCTAATATGTCACTTTTGGGGTAATGTCGGCAGAGATTGGCAGAGGATTCAAGATGAAATCCATGATGGCACTTTTCACGTCCTCTCTGCTCGCCCTCTCGTCTTTCCCCTCCCTTGGT
Organism: Molva macrophthalma; assembly: GCA_027123675.1. Taxonomy (NCBI): domain Eukaryota; kingdom Metazoa; phylum Chordata; class Actinopteri; order Gadiformes; family Lotidae; genus Molva; species Molva macrophthalma. The sequence continues at coordinate 7,702,097 of JAOPJO010000061.1, read as the reverse complement.
CTTTTGTATAGAAAATTTAGGAACAAAATGGAGCAGGCGAGGAGAGAGCGATAGATAGGTTACATGACACACACACGCCACCCCCGACTTCTCTCGGTTACGACCCAAACTCACCCAGATCTCCGCGTTTTTTATCGCAATTTTACGTGATAAATGTGCAACGGACAACCATCCGCAAGCTGGGTTAACGTTCACGTTTATTCGCGGTGTTTTATTAAGAGCGCGGGCCGAGCATTGTTTGTTGATCGTTATTTATTTCATTAACGTGTGTTCTAATTGAGGAGATGGCCGCGAGAGAAAAGAGGGGGAAAGAGCGACTGAAAATGGTTGCACGTTATTGACGCACATCACACGGGTGAGGAGGAAATTCCTCACCAGATAAGGCGCAGACCGACGTGTCATTTCGGTTTGACCAAAGTCACTCCCAACACATCCCATAGTATTTTCATAGGAAATCCTTTTAGAAAAAACCAACGACCCTATTTTTATAAAAATTCCACACTTTATAGAGTTGTGTTTGTGAGATACAGAAAGGGGGGAAACGGGGCTTACATTTTTGGCTTGTCAACACATGCTACCTTCACCTCACATCTCTCCCTTTCTTGTCTCTTGTTCAGGCTAATCTTATTAAGTTGCGTTAATCATACGCAATAACACAAGTTAGAACAGATTTGAGCATTTGTACTCTACTGTTATTTTTGAGCTTCGTTTTCAGGAATGGCAGCAACAACAACAATCACAACCTCCTAATATTTGAGTGCACTACCCCACCCACACAGGTTGCTGTACCCTACACAATAATCTAATGAATAGTCTCTGTGCATTTTAATTAGGCGCTCGCTAAACAAGAGCAAGTACACAACCGTCATGCGGATGAGGAGGAGAGGAGAGGGGGACTAATGGTTTTCTCTCTCTTTATTAAAGCACCTCTTACCATGTTGGTTTTGTTCCCATAGTTTCAACGTTCATCCCCCCCCACCACCACCTCCTCCTCCACCACCACCACCACCTCATCCACCCACCCCTGTACATACTGCACCGCTACCTCATGCTTTCGAGGAGCACATACATACACCACCCCTGCCCAGGTGGTGCTTAGAGGCAGAAAGAAAAGAGGAACAGAGAGAGAGAGAGAGAGAGAGAGAGAGTGAGTAGATACGTGTAGCACCAATCAGGATTTTCTGATTGATATAATTGGGTCATTAGTGCGTAGTGGGAGATGCACCTGCCTGCCCTCCGCCAGGGACAATCTACTGACATTCTGAGCGTTCCTCCGCATTAGCGGCGTACTGTATTTAGAGCGCTCCCAGGCGTGCTTTAATAGTAGCAACACGCGCTCGCGTTAAGGTATTAAGGGCTTTTTTAGTGTTATGGCTCGTTTTTCCAGGCAAAACGCTGACCTCGACCGGCCAGGATGGACAGGTAAAAGTTTGTGTCTTAGGTTTTTTGCATCTGCCTCTCTTAGGCTCCCTCTCTCTTTTTGCTCTCTCTTTTCTCGCTCCTCAACCCAGTGTTTCTCAACCTGTGGGTCCGGACCCCTCTTGAGTTTTCCCCCGGTATGCATATAGGGTTGTGGGAGATTGCCAACTTATAAGCTATAGATATTTGGTGATGCGTTTCGGATACTCATTTGAAAAGTTTTGAAAGGTCTCATAAAAAGTACACGCGAAACAAGACTGAGATGATTCGTGGCCACGAGCAAGCCACCACAAATCACTTGGGTGTCTCGCAACGTACGTACGTTCCCTGGGACGCTGACGTTGATGGGGTTGAAACGACTCCCTGTGTGGTAGCAGACCCACACACAAATGTAACAAAGTTGACACATAAGACCAAGAAATGGGGTCGCAGGCCAAGAAACAGGGTCGGTAGCCACTGGGTTAACGTCTCGCATTAAGAGTGACAAGTCGCTGCCCCAGAACGGGAGGCTGAGATCATAATTTTAGACACCACCGCATCCTAAGGAGGTTATGGTGCCACTCGCTGGGGGCCCGTCGTGGTTCGGGAGCCGTGAATCTCGATGCCTCTGGCCTCTGATCTGTCTGTCGTGGTCCCTGTCCTCTCCGGGTACGCTGAGCCTCCAAACCGAAGAGGGAAACGCAGCAGTTCAGCCTCAGTGTTATCAATAAAAAATGAAATAAATGAAAAAGAAGGTGCTGTAACAGGTTTGGATCTTATCCGCCACTTCCTGTTCTAGCCGGGAAAGGCGAGTAGCCTGGCGCTGGCGCTGATGCTGCCAAAGTGCCCTCGAGCAATGCATGGTGGAGTTGTCTAACTAACCTTGCGTATGTGAGTCATCAGTCAGAAGTGCTTAAGGAAATCTGGGGAAAATAGGTATTCTTTTCTAGTGACGGACAAGGTGTATTTGTGTAATAAGGTAGTAGGGAAATAGGACAAATATGTGCTCTTTGTGAAGACGGAAGAGATGAAAAATACAGCATGTGTAGTACTACAGCAGAACAAGGAAAAGATGTAACAATAGGCGTACTCTTCCAGAAAAGAAGGAAAGATGATTCATATGTGTATATTCCTAGTAAAGCAGGAGAATGAAAAGATCCAAAATACACTTTGTGTACATTTCTAGAAAAGAAGTAGATTAAATAATGAAAAATCCACTATGTATTTTTTTCTACTTAAGACGGTTGAGGAAAATGCGATAAATTTGTATTTTTCCAGTGAAGTTTGATTTTTGTGTTTGTGTATCTCCTGCGTGGCTCATTTGAGTTAGTGTTGCACAAGAGCACTTAAGCAGACCTGGTTGAGTGAGGGGTTGTCTCTATCCACTAGACCACGGGTTCCCAGACCGTTTCAAACCGTGACCCAACTGTGGGGGTACTTCTATCCCGGGACCCACCAAACACTTAGTGCAGTAAAGTAAGCAGTACGTGTGCATTACCATGCCAGTCAACGTGAGATCGAGGGACATTGCTCTTTGTATATTGTATCAACACAGTTTTCCCCTTTTCAGTCTTCAAATGTGCTAATGATCAAATGGAAGAGGCACGGCATTTCAGCATGCGTTAACTTGAAAAAAAAGGATTGTGGTCCAGAGACCAAGTTGGCCCCCTCCTCTGACCCATTAATGGGTCACATCCCGCAGATGGAAAACCACCACACTAGACCACAATGTGTCTCTGTGAAGAGAACCAACTGACCTGCTATGACCCCATGTCAAAGTTCATGAGGCTCAAAGCATTCTGGGAGATGTATTTCATTCCCTGACCGACTGGTGTTTGTGAGTGCACACCTGGTGTGTTTAATTTGTTTGATCAAACCGTTTTTTTTGTCTCTGATCTCCACTTCGCTCTCTTTCTTCTTCTCTCATCTCTATCAAGTGACATGCATGTAACACCAGGGAGGTGATCTTGAGAAGATGGAGGAGGGTGGGAGTGGTGTTGATGGTGGAGGTGGCGTGCTAGGGAGAGGGTGAGGGTGTTGGAGGGGGCAGTGATGTAGGCGGCGGGGTTGTTGGTTGTGGTGTAGTTGGGGTGGTGTTGGTTGAGGAGGTGAGGGTGAGGGCCTTGAAGGTGGGTGTTCGGGTGGAGGTGAGGGCGGCATTGGTGGGGTCCATCTTGTTTATTTCGCTCCTAGTTCCCGTCACTCTGTAAGCTTCCGGATTCGCTCCCGTCTCCTCATCACACGGACCATCACTCCAAACCTCTCTAGTCTCCCCGTCTGCCTCAAGCCTTTGAGCACTGAGCACGTGGGCTGTCAAGCGCCGGGGGAAGTCGTTTTGCCTTTCTGTCTTATGTGGTTTATTTTTCGGCTTTTTAACAACGGTTCCCCGACGTTCTCTGCATTGGATCTTCCACAGCGCAGCGATCCCCAATGTCTTTCAGATCTGTCGTACAACGGGTCGTCCCTTTAGGATTACCTTCAGGGGAGGCGGGGGAGGGAGGGGAGGGAGGGAGGGGGAGGGCTGGGGTTAAGCAGGGCTAGGCAGAAAAAGGAATAAATAAAAAGGAGGAAATAAAGATAGAGAAGTGATTAGTGAGTAAAAAAAAAAGAAAGATAGATGAAAAGAGATTAAAGACAGATAAGGAAACATTAGTTTGTGGGGAAAAATACAAAAATATATATTCCACAATTGTTCTTTTATAGATTCCAAAAACACATGATGATGATGAATGACAGTAGACGTTTGTCAGTGTCTCCCTCACCATCACCACAAAAAAACGGTTTCATCTCCCATTTTCCTGGTTCCTCTGAACTCTCCCAGCTCATTACGCCTACTAACCAGGTCAGTTGTATGTCTGTCCTATTTAGTAAACGCTCTAACCCACAGGGTCCAGCAGAATTATAACAGCACTTAATGTGTGTATCCCTAAGAGTGTGTGTATGTATAT
>JAOPJO010000061.1:7656387-7681881 GCA_027123675.1 Molva macrophthalma | reverse complement strand
GGTATGGCCATAAGCAGTTATGGCCACCGCAAAACAGGCTATTATAGAGGAGGACATATATTCTGAGCCAGTTGCCTTCCAATAGAACCTTCCGTCCCAGTTGCCAGTGTTCCTTTTTTTTTTTTTTTTTTTTAAATCAGGCAGCCTTGTTGTTTTTTCGGTTTGCTCTACAAACGGGGATAGGTGTTTCTCTGGGATGTGGTCCCTTTGCTAACGTACGCTAAGCTACGGTCTCTTTGCTAAGCTATTATCACCGGGCTGTTGGGTCGCTATTGCAGCTGTTGTTTTTGTTAAGCTATGGTGGCTATGCTAACCTATCGTCTCTATGCTAAGTAACTTTTGCTAGATAGTAAGCTATCGACAGTGTTCTAACTTATGGTTGTTTTGTTAAGCTATGGAGGCTACGCTAAGCTATCCTCACTATTCTAAGCTATCCTCACTATGCTAAGTTATCTTTGATTCGCTAAGATATTGTAAGTAAACGTGAGCGTAGCACTAAAAGCGTGTTGCGTGTCTCATTTGAAAAGACAAGCATTGCTGATTGTACTCAATGCAATGCATCATGATTTTTGTAGGTATCAGATGTTGAGGTTTGGGTGTGTCCTCTGATGCTGGTATTGGTTGGGCTGCATATCAAGTTCCTACACATTCCGATTCTGGGGAACGCTCTTTCTTCACACTTAATATTCCTGAACAATAAAGGGCAAATCTGATAAGGATCATTTTTCATCAATCAAACATTTTCAAAGAAGGCTTTTTATTTCGCCATTAATTTACAAAAACCCAACACATGTAGGATGGATGCTAGCAAAGCACATCTCAGCGCCAGATTAAACCTAACGTGGCGTTTCCCAGGAGGCGTTCAATGAAAGCTATTCAGTGTGAGCATCACAAGCGCTTAGCAGTTAGCTATAGGCCGTGGCACCTGCCACTACACAGTCACGCTATTGTGCGTTGTGTAGCATACAGTATGCCTTTCCCATGAGCTATCTCTTCAATCTGTCAAATGACGACCACGTGTTCACTTTGGAAAAAGGGGGTGAAAAAAAAGAAAGAAATTTGAGTAGAGTGTTATTTACAGGTTGAAATATTACTCCCTTGGCACAGTGGTACACTTGAGCGTATGAATACAATCAAAGCACTTCAAGAATCCATCTTGCCTAGTTTTCCAATATAGGTGTTGACTTTAGTGGACAGATGGGAGTCAAGATCTCTGCTGTTATGAATTGTGTTGTTTGTATAATATAGTTACTTTGTTGTTTCACCGATAAAGATCAGTATTTTCTTTTCATATGCAACACGTTATCTCCTCTTCATAAAGCTGAAAAATGCTCCCAGGTTTATCTGGGCAACCTGTCCCTATACTCTGTAAAATAAGGCCATCTACTGGTGGAAATGTGGAACTGCAGGCCTTGAAAGCAAATTTAGCTTTTTTCCACATTTCCATCGAATTAACAGAATATGACTTTGAGTTTAACTGCACGATATAATATAATATTATTTTGAGTTGAACTACCTAGTAGAAAAGATTACAATAATTTCTGTTTAACTACCCAGTAGAATAGAATATGACTGAGATTAACTACACAATATAATATAATATTAGTTTAAGTTTAACTACCTAATAGATTACATTACATTACTTTTAATTAAACTACAAAGTAGAACATAAACTTCTAGAGTAACTGCACTACATTTGGGGTTTGCTGCCATTTACATGTTAAGTCCTTTCTGCAAATGTACACTGTAATAACTGAATTAACCTGGATCCTCATCTTAAGCACTTTCTTTATCTATCCTGCTGTTTTGAATGTAACTAACCCTTTGATCTAACCCTAACCTTCTAACCCTAACTCCTACTGAGCCTAACCATCTCATCTAAACCCAAACTTCTCATCTTAACTAACCCCATCATCTAACCCTTTACTAACCCTTTCATCTCACCCTAACCCCTATCCTTACTTTGATCCTAAACTATCTCATCTAAACTTCTAATCTTTACTAACTCACCTCTACTAATCCTTTCATGGAACCCTTATTAACCCATTCATCTGACCCTTACTTACCCTTTTTTGTATCCCCTAAACCTTTCATCTCACCCTAGCCCATACACTAACCTTTTCATGCAACACTGTAACTCTAACAAATGTTGTCATCGAACACTGCAACTAACGACATCCCTTCCAAGTCCAGTTTCAGAGTCTCAGTTTCACACCAGTGTCTCTCTATCTCCCTCTCTTCTCCCAGGTGAGAGACCCTACAAGTGCCCCCACTGTGACTATGCTGGGACCCAGTCCGGCTCCCTCAAGTACCACCTCCAGAGACACCACCGGGAGCAGCGCAACGCCCTCTCCACCTCCTCCTCCTCCTGCACCTCCTCCTCCTCGGCCTCCTCCAACAACTCCCCCACCATCATCAACACCCTGGCCTCCTCCGGGGTCACGCCTCGCAGGGACGGCCTGGGCAAGCAGGGCCGTTCCCAGAACCACCAGGCGGCGCACCAGGGGGCCAGACACAGCCAGGGGCACCGGGCCCTCGCGGACACCCTGACCTCCAGGCAGCTCCCCCAGCACCCCCAGCAGCAGCAGCAGCCCTGGCTCCTGGGGATGCCGGACCAGCGGGACCAGCAGAAGGCCCTGGCCGCGTTGCGGGATGTGGATGTGGAGGCGCAGTACCGCTACCTGTCAGGCGTCATGGGGGCGCTCTACCAGGGAGGGCTGGAGGGGGGCTGGATCAGGGAGTCCCCGCCCGCCAAGACGCCCAAGGTGTCGCGCCGCAAGCCCCTCACCACCAGCCGCTTGGTGCAGCAGCCCAACGGGACGGGCGACAATGGGGGCGAGCGCGCCGGACTTCCCAGACCCACGCAGGGCGAGGGCGGGTTCGAACCCCTGGATCTCTCCCGGCGCACCTCCCCAGGTCCAGAAGGAGCGGCGGAGGAGGACGGAGGTGCAGGGTTCCAGGAAGGCGGAACGGGTGGTGTCGCGGGAGCGGCGGCAGACACCCTGAACCAGTGTTTGTTCTGCCCGTTCCGCACCTCCTCGGTGGAGCTGATGGCCATGCACCTGCAGGTCAACCACACCAGTAAGTCCCGGCGCAAGAGAGGCTCCTCCGGCCCGCCGGGGGACCAAGATGGCCCGGCCAAGCGCCCGCAGCGCATCAACCCAGACCCCATGGCCATATGGAGATACGCCAGCGAAGCCAGCGAGGACCAGGGGCACCTCGGCATGAACCAGACCCACAATGGGCTCTCGGAGGCTGGGGTGGAGCCCCTGGGTGGAACCCTCTACCAGCAGGGCTCTGCCCTGGCCTCCATCTCCAGGAAGCTCCACGGCAACTCAATGGTGCTGGAGGAGAACACGAAGGGCCATGAAGATGAGGATGAGGAAGAGATGGAGGAGGAAGAGGAGGAGGGTGAGCTGGAGCCGCCGGAGGAGGACAGCAGCGTGGGGGGGTCTCCGGAGGAGGTGGGGTCCCCGTCGCTGGGATTCGAGCACTTGATGAGGGAGGAGGGTGGGGTGGTGGCGGATTAAGTCGTTGTGTCAGGTAGAGCAGTGGGAGGTGTTGAAGGTTTTTGAACGGAAGAGTGAAGAAGAAGGAAAAATGGTGGAACTGTAAAAGCGCGATGAGAAGATATGGGGGAAAGTAGTGCTGCCTGAGGGTTCATACTCACAACCTTTTTAGGGAGAAGAAGTAAAACAAGGCCAAGCTAAATATTTATGTTTAGTTTCCCATCAAATATTTACTCACATTATGACAGTGTTGTCCTCTTCCACATGTTACCAACAGTTAGAAAGCTATTCTCAAGTTCAGGATATTTTAGACTTTCCTTTAGGTCCAATTGAATTTCGCTCCAAGAGGGCTCGTATTAAGTTAAGGAAAATGTCTGCAACGAACATGTGAATGGTGCTTGATTTGCCACAACCCTTCCAGGTAGTACAAGCATTTCAAACACTAATAATTGATGTTATTATTATAAATTATTCATTATTACGGTCGACTGCTGTACTGTTACATGTGTCACTGAAGGTGACACAGTCAGGTGCGAACAACTTCTCGATTGGACAGTTAGCCACTGTTAGGACCAAACGATTGGTTGGAAGGGAAACAGCAGATGTAGTAAGATTGGTAGGACACAAATCTTGTGGTAAAGAAAAAAACAAGAATCGTTAAGGAATGTTTTGTCAAGTGACTTTCGAAAAGCCAACCTCAGCTTTACTGTTCAGTATTCTCTCCGCATGAAAGAGGCGGCCATTAAGGAAGATTACCTTCTTGTTCAGATTCACCTATACTGTAAATCCTGACTGTGTTTGTCTTAAAAAAAAGTGTTCCTAGAAGTTTGAGAAGAAGTGCGTAGATGAACGAGCAGTTTGTGTAGATCTCTTTTTAGTTCGCTAGCTGTTATAGTGGCTGTTATCGTGCAACGTCGAGGGAGATTGTAGACTGCTCTCGGGTCGACGCTCTGGTTGGATGTTTTATCTGAATATACAGTTATAAAAGATATAAGTATATTGGACGGAAATGGTTCTTGGAGTGTTGTGAATAGTGAAACTTTTAGAGCAAATATGCGAGTTACGAAAAACTGAAAATGACAATGTTGTGAACGGAGTGGCACCTACCTGCGATGGGAGCTAAATTATTACGTGTTGAAAGCGTGTTTGCAGTTTGATATCCATCGCAGCTGAGGTTGACAAAGATTCCTACATTAAATGAAAAACAAAACGAAACGAAGAATGCGACAGCGGAGACCAGCTGAAGGACGTCGCTGGAATGTTCGCTGACGTTTATGATCGCCATGGACTGACGCGCATTTTAGAGACGGAAACTTTGACACGAGGAAGAATATGGACTGGAAATGTGCATCCATGTCCCCGCGCAGGACTAAAACTAAAAGTACTCTTGGTATAATCTAGACAAGTAGATTCCCCCACCTCTTGTTTTTATTTGAAAAGAAAAAGACAATGGTAGGAGGGAAATCATTAAAAACACTAACAGAAATCATAGACCTCCCAGTAGAATATGTGTAGCTTTTGTAAAAACAAGAAAAAGAAAGCAAAGATGAAAAAAATGCAGAAAAATACTTTTTATGTTTTATTTTTTATTTCAAGATGCTTACAAAAAGAGGTTATGATATAGTTATTATTGATTTTTATGTTTTTTGAGCTAAGACTAGTCGGAATGTCGATACAGAGCACTGTGCAAAGTTTTAAGTTCCCAAAGTAGATTGTTCTTCTGTTTTGATTGTTGTTGTCTTTATCGATAGACCAAACTCTTATTTTGAAAATACTCACTTCCGGGGTTGGCTTGCAGTGAAATGCTCTGGTTTGACCCTCATCAACCACCATGTTAATCAACTCACAGTTAATCAACCGATGAAGCTCAAACCGTCGTATCCATACATTTATAAATAGTAGTTTTACTTTTCATAGAAACTGAAATCTTAATGACAATGCACTATTAATGTCAATTATCACCCTTTTAAATATACTGCCATTCAATATTTCAACACATGCAGAAAAAGCATGTCGGGCATCATCAAGACTCAAAGGCATGTTTCTGATGGTTCAGCGGACATCGTTATCCATAATTAAGAGTGAGACTTGGTCATTGACCCCACTCACTAACTTCCCAGCCTATTTGTTATGAAGGGGTAGCCAAGGATTGTGACCGCCGCCTTACGTATATCTGTTGTTTACTTATTTCTTTCAAATGTGCATTATTAACTATTGTCTTTTCTCTCGGTTAGAGCACCTTACGTTGAGTTTAGTTTCTCGGTGAGACGTCCGTGAGTGGTGTCTGCTTCACGACTGCTGTCTACACCGCTGTGCCTTCTGTCTCAAAACACTTCCTGGTGTATATTGTAAACGCTCACCAAAAGCACTTAGACTATATCTTTTACACACTCTTTGATGCTCTCTCTCTCTCTCTCTCTCTCTCGCCATTTCTCTCCCTCTCCTGCTACCCCCTCATTTGGCATGCTACTGTTCTTCTCTAATCACTGCTGCGTTTACCCTTTTTTCTAATCCCTCTCTCTTTCCCATTGTCCTTTCTTTTGTTCTTACCCACACCATGTTCTCGTTGGTGAAAATACCCTTTACATTGAAGATAAATCTTCACCAATCAGGCTCTTTGGCCTTTAAACCTGACCACTTAATACCCACTAGCATAGCTAGGCATTTTTAAAACAATGGTTTGGAAAACCCTTTGAGATAAATTCCTAATTCTACTAGTACTTACTAACCTTTGGAAGAAAAGAAAACAACCAAAGCCCAAGTCTAAAGACTGAAAATTTGAATATTTTATTTAACTTCACAAGGTGCCAAAACATGTCCATAGCGACTCTAAAACGTTTAACCCTTAGGAAATGCACATTCATCTACCAACTGTCTGGTTTTGTTGTCTTCATTTAATTGAAGACATCCGTCAGCTTGCTTGCTACTCTCTCTCTCTCTGATTCTCCATCCCAAACTCTGTCTGTTATGTATCTCTCTCTCTTTCTCTACCACTTGAAGGTGGCGCGTACTATCTGGTATTGAGGCCTTTATTAGAGTTTTATTTCAATTTGATGTGGTATTCATTCAATGCCGTTGAGATGGGAAAAAGTGATCCTCTTTATAATGATAATTGTTGTTGTTTTTATTTTTGTTTTGCATTACGGAGAAAACAGACAAAAAAATACAAGAGAAATGTGTTGTTGAATGTTGTACAGATAGCGCTAGAGACGTGTTTTTTAAATGAGAGGATATAAACCTGGGCTTTGGTCGCCCCGCCCTCCACCCCTCAGCTTCCTTTAAAAATCAGATATGACTAAAATGGCCTGTCACTCACTTATCTGTGAAACTATGCGATACAATACCCACTGGTATTGTATCAACCACTTAATCAAATAACTTGAGAATCAACTGCTTTCAACAACAACAAAAAAACATTGATACAATACAATTACATAACATTTTTGTGCACGGCTGATTTTATGATTTGACGACCATTTTGACATTGCACCTTATCGCTTTATCTTTGGTCGCTCTTTTTCTTGCCGCCAAATGATACTTTTACAATCAAGTGCGTATTAGAAGTAGCCTAACTAATGAAAATCGGTATGACGACTATTCTGACGCCGTGTGTCGGAGAGGGGAGGGGGACCAAGCCGGGTTTGGAGCTCTCGTGTAGTCGAGTGAGGAGAACTCAATCTAACCTTAGTAGTGACTAATATTGTGGAAAGATGAAAAAAACACATTAGAAGTAAATAAACACAAACAAAATGACATTGCTTCTTTATTCATGTGTAATGTGTCTATTCATGTCATCTATTCATGTCATTTATTTCTCTGATTTTAACCGTTTGGTTAGGTGAGCATTAAAAAAATGATTTTCTTCCCCCATGTGAACAAAATGTTCATCCCTGTCTTAATGCAACTGTGGCAACGCAAAGGTGCAAGTTTGGAAGATATCGGCAATGGTGAAAATACCAGTATTTTACCACATATTTTCTTCCACAATCTTCACCAAACGTTCACACCTGTCTTAGTTCAACTGTGGCAAAACTGGGGCGCAAGTTTGGAAGATTTCCACGCACCGGAAATGGCAGGAATGACGACATTGGTAGGCCTAACTCTTATGTTTTCTTTTTTTTAACCTTAATCTTTTCTTCCCCAATTTTCACCAAACGATCATCCCCGTCCAACTGTGGCCAAGCTCTCATCTGCTAAAATGATATCCGGTTTGCCGTCTACTGTCTGCCTGAATCCATGTGAGGGCAGCATTAGTTCAATTATGCCAAAGCTGGGCTGCAAGATGGGAAGATATCGGAGCACTTAACAGAAATGGCTAAAAAAAAGTAGTTTATTTCTTTTGGCCCCCAAAAAAACTTCTTCTCCAATCTGTACCAAACGGTGATCCCCAACCTCCGACCTCATTGTTTCCAGCATCTTGGTATAAGTATGTTGTAAATGTAACAACGTTGCATGAATTGAATTGCATGTCACCTCCAACCATCTACTTCATGATGTCTCAGATAGAGCCATTGGTTATGACCACCGGAGTTCCTGGCTCAAGTCCGTCCATCTCCATGGAAACATGTTGTAAGCCTAATGATGTCATGTGAATTGTAATGACAAATAAAACATCCGACCATATCGCAGGGGTGTGGCGGAGAGAGCTCTTGGCTCTCAGCCCTGGAGACCCGTTTTGAATCCTGTCACTCGGACTCCAGGGAACCTTAATCTCTCTCCCATACCCCAAGGTTTATTCCTTTGTTTTTGTTAGAATTTCCAGGGGAGGGAGGGGGGTCTTCAATAAGGCCGAGTCCCTTTCATCTCACTTCACGCTTCAACATTTTTTGCAAGAGGGCTTTTTTTTTTTTTTGCAACACCCCCAGCCCCTGTGAAGGGGGAGGCAGGGGTTCTGCAGACACATTGGGGGCCCCATTGGGGGTGTCCCCTCCTTGGTGGCCGTATGTGCGGGGATTTGAACCTACAGCCTACAGTGTTCCCCAGCAGCCCTTACCGCTGCACCACCTAATATACGGTGGGATGTTATACTTGACTTTACAATTCACGTGACTTGGGAATACGAGGTTTCTGTTAAATTCACACAGTGAATTTACATGGCCAAGTGACCTCGGTTGGACTTAAACCCTGGATGCCAGAGCTTCCTCCGCTGCACCGAGATGCCTGCTAGGTTATATTTGACGTTACAGCTCCCATGACTTAGAGATAGGATGTTTAAATTCACACGGTACATTTTCATGGAAATCTGCAGGGACTTTAACATTGTTAACCAACAGCGCCACAGAGAGAGAGAGAGGATAGGATATGGTCAGAGGTTATATATGACCATAGAATTATTAAATACATGACATCATTCAATTTCAAAATTACATTACGCTGCACTGGAGAAGAACATCGGCAGGACTTGATGCCAGGTCTCGACTGTGCTATCCAACAGCTCTCTCCTCTTAATCCGTGAGATAGGGACAACAGCCAGTGGTCGGAGGTTATATTACAATATCCATGAAGTGACTACATTTTTTAAATTACATCTGAGGTTTTTCGGGACTCTTTCTCAGCAGTGCTACCGAGAAAATAAATAAGAGGATATCTTTGAGAGTACCAATCGCCAGAGCTTGAACCCTGGTCTTCGGAGCGGATGACCCACAACCCACAAAATGTGTTTTGGGCTGACACTTCTAGGAAGGAGAAGGGGGTTATCCCCATGGTTACGACCCACGGCAACTTTGTGATACTTTTTTAGTACCGTCGTTGTGTATGAGCGTTATTATGAGCGATGTTGTATATGAAATGTGCCACACATCGTGGCGTTATACTTTAAGTGTCCGAGAAGCTGAACCCTCATTCGGATGAGGACATTAAATAAACCTCTGCTCAGACGGAGCTTCACCATCCACACACACCATAGCATTCTACAATAGGTGACCAGGAAGCCTAAGCCTCTCTCGGACGCGAACATCAAATAATTGTCTGAACTAACGTGCTTCAGAGAGCGGTGAAGATGGGAGATCAGATTTTCCTTCTCCAGCAGCTGGGGGCTTCTGCAGATATTTTCTGAGTGCATCTGGACAGTTATAGTTAAAGTGAAGACAGTTGAAAGTTAGCCTATTACGAGCAAAAACAAAAACAAAAGCCGCACAGTAGCTAGCTAGACAGTATGATGTTTTAATAATTAGATGCTAAACTCATCCCGATATGCATGTATGACTATATAGGCAGATTTAAAAATATCATAAAACAATCAAATCTAATTGTTTTCTACGAACTCCACCCTATTCTGTTTGCACACACACACACACACACACACATACCGCACATTGGTAACACACACGCACACACACATACTGCACGTTTGTAACACACACGCACACACACACACATACTGCACGTTAGATAACACACATACACACATACTTATACACGTATGTGGAATGCAGCATTAAGAATGGAGTGAGACAAATGGTAATGTATGGATTAAAATGTATAAAGGTAATGTATATTAGATATAGTTTATTGTATGGCTGTTTGACCAAGTCCATACTACTGTTCTTAGAGTTTACTCAACCACAATATTGCTCCTCCAACCTCTATCTTTACTCAGTTCAATTCAAAAAGCTTTATTGGCATGGAAAAAATTAACTCTAAATCTAATATTACTGATCTACTTCAGTCTAAATCTACCACTCTTAGTTCAACTGTGCCAAAGCTGGGATGCAAGTTTGAAAGAGAGCGACAGTAATCACCCCTGACTGCAAATTGTCACAGAACAGAGGATTAAAAGAATAGGCTACAGATAGGATGTAGCATTTAGCTAAATAGGTATAGTGAGATATGTATGAAACAATGTTGTATTATTGGAAATCGTGTTTATGTAGTTAAATTGTGTTCTTATTGTTGGACATTTATTTCATGTGAATAGCTGCATTTTAATTGAGTACGGTTCTTTACTTTGTTTAAATGTGCTAAGTCACATGAATTGAATTTAAATATAAGTTCAGACCAGATCATTCACGCTGTACTGCTGCCATGGTGGGTAACGTTGTTACGCAGGTTCAAGTCCCACTAATGTTGGACGTTTTGTTAATGGCCCACTGATGAAAGCCCTTCCATTTGCAGTATTATGAATGTTACAAACTGGGTGTCGGTGGCAAAACCCTTTGTATCAATGGGAAAAATGACCACGTCTTCAAATGTCTTCAAATATAAAATAGTATGTCCGACATGGCTTAGTTAATGTGTAAGTGGTATGATCTGCTGATTAAAGGGCTGGAGACCAGGGTTCAAGTCCAGGGTTCAAGTCCTGCTCATGTTGGTGGTTTTTCAAACATAGTCATTGTGTGAATATAATGTAAAATATAAAAGCCAACTATCCCATAGCAAGTGCCTTGTTGGTGCAGTGGTAAGACCTGCTGATTGAAGGGCTGGAGACCCAGGTTCAAGTCCTGCATACATTGGTTTATTTTCAGATATAAAGTCATTGTGTCAAATATACTTCCAGCTATCACCTACACTCCAGCTCTGTGGCGCAGTGGAGAGTGCTCTCGGTCATCGGCTCAGAGGTCCCGTGTTCGAGTCAAGTAACTTTCAAAACAAAAAGTTTCAAGACCCTTTTGGTTCCCCACTCCTGCTTTAGAGTTTTCCAGTGAACCGATAATGTTGTCCAATTCTGGTTCTGTTATTACACATTTAAATAAATAGGCTATGCATGATTCATATGACTATAGGTAACATCAGATAGAGTAAAAACCTGAGTTGGACAAATTTAAGAAAATATTTGAATTGGTAGAAGGTAACCGGATTTTTCACTCATACACTATTAATGTTTAATCCTTTATTCGTTTTTTAATATTTAGCACAACAAAATATATGTGTGTGTGTAGTAAGTTTTTGTTTTTTCACAAATTTAGCAAACTTTGTACAAAAAGAAAGCGCTCACACATGGTATTTTGGGGCGTGTCTAACACACAACTTTTTGGTTTATAAGGTATATGATGTTTGTTAAACGCGTTGGTTTATTTTTATTATTTTTAACTTTGTTCAGTGCAATGAGTTCAACAACAACAATGAGTACAACGACTCTTTTCAAACTTTTCTGTATCTTTTTCTTATAAAAATAAATCGTGCTTCCTTGAATCGAACACAGTCAGAGGAACAGGGAGCTGACTCATTGAACAGCCAAAAATCCTGCACGGATTAGCACCATCCTACCTGCAGGACTTTATTATTCCCTAATGTCCTCATCGACCCCTCCGTTCTTCAGGAGCGTGTCTTCTTTCAATTCCAAAACACCAACGTTTATTCATATCCAAAGCCGGAATTAAATTAAAATATTTTGTTCCTCCGTTTATCTGAGGAAATATAACACCAGCAACTCAAACGGCCCAAAGCAGCGAGCATCATGATATAATTATTACAAAAATACTGTACAAAACTGACAATTACAGTAATTCGCCGATAGTGTGCGGAGTGACTTGATAGCAATAATAACGCACGCCACGGAGCTTTCCCACCTCCTGTACCGAGACTTGCGCCGGCTTCTCCCCGGGTTCCCGTCCCTCTGTCTCGAGCCACAACAACCTGGCATCGGGGTCTTCGTCAGAAAACTGGAGCAGGCGCCCGGAGCTGCGCAGCGTCTTCAGGCATTGCTTCACCACGTGGCTCGCCTTTCCGCTGCCGTCCTTCGACCGCAACAAGGCATCGGTAGTGCCCTTGTCCACAATTAGGTCCAAACGGTCCGCCCCGAAGTGTGCAAACATTTCCCTGCAGTCAAGCTGTAGGAACGCAAGCACGGAAAGTGAGTGTTGCGGTTCAATGACTTTGGCTCCAACGTGTTCGCGCATTAGACGCACAGCGATTGGGGATATATCGGCACATGTGACGGTCACCTGGACGGGGGACTGTTCGTATATGCTGGGTCCCAGAGCAGAGGTCCCACAACCTATATCCAGAACGTGGAGCGGGTTAGCAGGATGGGTCTGGGGTTGTAATAGGGGCATGATGAAGTCCCGGACCGAGTCGAAACCAAAGAACCACTCGAAGTTGCTGCTGTTGTTCTCTGTGTAGAATCGATCCCAGGTTGCTTTCTTGTCCATGTTTTCGATTAGTTCAGCTAGACACAAAACATAACTATGTAAAACATCAGCGTGTCCTATCAATTTAATTTAATCAATTAAATTGTCCAACTGGTTCTTAACACAAACAATTAACGTTGCATAGAACAGGTGCCCAAAAACTGGTTCTGGAAGGAGTAACGTTAGAAGGACCAATCGGCAAATTCTCCTATAACATATATAACCTATCAAATCCTCGTACTGGACGTGGCCCACAAATGAAACCATTGCAGATGTAAAAAACACTCGAAAACTTATTTCAAATCCTAGAATCGCTCCTAGTAAACATTGACGCATACTGCTAGCTAGTTAGCATTGGCTAGTTTAGCAGTTCAAGAATACGTTTACATTTTATTTATAAGGATTGAGACTTACCTGTAAGGGAGGAATGCTGTCTTGCGAATATGGATCTTAATTTAAACGTCCCCAAACTCCGGCGAGCCACGTTAAGTACAGACAGCGGTGACATGTTCTTGCCCTTGCTTTCACAGAATGAAAGGAATGAATGGGTCTTTCACAGTGCTTGTTAATGCACGGCCTTTTGGCGCCACCTGCTGGTTCAACTTGTAACTAAATTGCCGAGAACGAGGTATGACTATAAAGTGTCCAGGTGCCAAGAAACCAATTGAGGTAACAAGACAATGTTTGTGTGAGACACGTTATCAGTGATGAGAGGCAGTCTTAAATTGTGAAATATCGATAAAAAAAGACCTGAATCGTTTGATTCAGCACCAGACAATGACTATATTCTGAGAGAATACATCTATAATATAAATATTAAGAATAATATCCAACTGAGAATCACCTTCCACCAGCTTCACTTAGGGTACTAGGTAGGTCTTCACTGGTTCCTTCACAGCGATTGGATAAAAGACAGCAAATGCGTCTGCTGCAGCACAAAACATTAAGAAAACGACATAAGATGTAAATCCCTTTAATAAAACACAAGACACAAGTGTAACGCATGACGAAACAGACATACAAGATGTAAATCCCTTTAATAAAACGCATGACACAAGTGTGACACATGACGAAAAGGACATAAGATGTAAATCCCTTTAATAAAATTCATGACACAAATGTAACAAAGGAAGAAAAATCAAAAAAAATAAAAAGCAAGTAGATAACATTTACAACCACAAAAGAAAAAAAAACCTGTACATCTCTAAATTCCTGGAGTCACTTTTCTTGTATTTTCAAAGATTTTTTATTACCATTTTTGGAATGGGGGGGGTAGCTGGAGAGAGTATGCATTTTGATTTTCTTTTGCGTTCCTTCTTTTCCGCACACATAAGCGTCACCTTCCTAGGTCGTATGTGGGGGTATGTATGTGAGTCGCCGTGGCAACTCAAGTGTTTGTAATCCACTGCTGTGGAGGTGATGGGGATGGTGATGACAAAGGGGAGAGAGGGAGATGAGGAGAGACAGGGAGGGGTGTGGGGAGGAGGAGAGGGAGATGGTGCCAAAACGAGAGTAGAGAGGAGTAGGAAGATAGGGGTGGGGTTGGGGGGGGTTTGCGCCGTGGCGTTATTTGTACAGGATGTCGTAGTGGCCGGGCCGGTACAGTAGGAAGATGCGTGGGATGCTGCCCTCGGGGAAGACGTGGTGGTTCACGGTGCCACCCTCGCCGCGGTCCATGTACTCCACCAGGATGGACACGTCGAGGGCCTGGGCCAGCGCGATGATGTGGATGTGGTCGCTCTCCTTCGACATGGGCTCCACCTCCTGGGGGGACGGGGACACAGACCCCGGGTTACACCGTGAGTCGGTTGGGACTCAAAAACTTGAACCCATCTGTGGGTCCACGATTGTGCACGGTCAATAGAACCAGGGACGTCTAGTTGGTTGGGGTGTTTGTCTTCCAGCCGAAAGGTTCACATAGTCCACATTCTAAGCTGTAGGCTCTAACCCCTTCCTGCTCCTTAATGACATGTCTCTGTATTGACTGTCTAACCCCTACCTGCTCCTTAATGACATGTCTCTGTATTGACTGTCTAACCCCTACCTGCCCCTTAATGACATGTCTCTGTAGTCACTGTCCAACCCCTACCTGCTCGTTAACAACCTTTCTCTGTAGTCACTGTCTAACCCCTACCTGCTCCTTAATGACCTGTCTCTGTATTCACTGTCTAACCCCTACCTGCTCCTTTAGGACCTTTCTCTGCATTCACTTGGCTAAATTGTTAGGTAGAAGTAGAATAAGTGATACCAAAGCTTTTTCACGTTGTTAAATGTCTGTGTTATGCACCAACGTTTAGTCTGGTAGCAACCCTTAAAATAACCATAAACCTTACTGTATCAATGAGACTATTTAGAATGGCAATTCAAATTCATAAGCATATCATGATATATATAAATATATTTTCCCATATTGCCCAAACGAACACTCGAACCCTGCTTGTTCTTATGACTACGTAACCTCTCAGCTACAGCATGGGATGCCAAGATATACAATTTCTTGCCCGATAACATTTACCATTTTCAATAACTAATGCAAAAGACACCACCGTCGATCACATCATGACACGGTAACGTCAACAACAGTGGTCGATTTTGCATAATTCCTCGAAAAACTTTTAAGCCTGTACGTTCGCTTTCATCGACAAACACGGGCCCGAAATAGGATCGTTTCGGTGTTTGAGGAAACGGAGCGGGCCTGACCTGCTGGCAGAACTCCTTGACCGAGCGACCGCCCTCGATGAAGTGCTGGAAGAAGCCGTGCTCGCGCTGCAGGTAGCCCGAGGTCAGCAGCCGCAGGTACACCACCACGTAGTCCGACACGTTCTGGTCGTTGAAGGAGCCCAGCAGCTCCTTCAGGCCCGGCTGCTTCTCGCACAGCTCGATCAGGTCCATGAACTGCACAGAGAGGGGAACGGGCAAGCGGGTCCTGGGGTTGAGTCATCTGGGATCCAGCAGTCCTACTATGTTGCATCATCTATGGCACAGCTTCCGGCGGGCGAGGGCCGGAAACCAAAAACTGAAGGGCGAAACCGGGACGCTTTGCTTCCTGTTTCGTTACGGAGATATTCTACCGAAGAGAAACTGATTTGCACAAGGAGATAAAGCTTTCAGAAGGGGATTTATTTCTCCAGTGGTCAGTCTACACGCTGTTGATTTGAAATCTTTACGGACACTTATTTACTGTTTACTGGTGCTGGCTGGAGTTTGTGTTTGCTCTTAATAGCCAATTACACGCTTACAGATCCACCATTCGGCGACATGATTGGTTGAAACGATATGAAGCGAAAGAAAGAGAAACGCCCCGTTCACCCAGATTTGAGCTTGTGTGCCATCAGACTTTAGGAGAGTAATCTGGTGGACTTCAAGACTGAGGGTTCTGGGTTCAAACAACCCAGCGTCCACAGTCTAGTCTGCTAAATTATTAAAGGACAATATTACGAATTAATTTGGGGAGATGTGACTAAGATTTACATGACTGTAGAGTTGCTAGGGGGGGTCCTCGACTAAAATTCTGCATAGTAACATCTGAATCATCGTTGACTGATCGTCAAATCATCAATTTCTTAGTATCGCCCAATGACACTTTATTTTGTGTGACATTTTTGTGATTTAAACACTTGAAAATAATAAATTGGCTTCAGGGTTTCCAACAGCTGTCTATAGGCGAGGCTAAATGAGCGGCTGCATCTACCAGCAAATTAACTTTCACAATGAGGACAATTTGCTCGTCCGTTCATGTAAGCATCTGCATTGAAGTTGACAGAAAATATAGGCTACCATTAGCCTAATTTACTTTAATATAGGCCAGGGGCGTCGTTATGTGTGGGGGGGGGTCTTTAGCCCCCCCAAACCAATGTGCTTCACTAGTGTAAAGTTTCAAAACTTTGGTACAATTTGTTATTCAAAAATCGAATAGCGCTTGTGCAATTTAGTGTGAATTTTCTGTGTTATAGCTGCATTCATTGACTTAAAACAATGCCCACAAACACAGAATTATCACAGATACACATTCACAAATAAGCGGTCGCACACGACCGGAAGGGCATGGACTTGGCCTTCAGTGCTTTCGTGCCTCACGCTCTTGGGACGTTACACCTTTCATCGCATATCATGTGGAACATGGATAAGCTTTCAGTTGCAATAGCAAGCCGGGATCAAAGAAGTCTAATTATATCTAGTTTTTTTTCTTATTAATCTTAATGTCTCCCAGTGGTGGGTGGGGGTGCGAGGCTTCAGAGCAGGGGACTCACCGTGTTGTGGAAGTCCTCGATAGTGAACTCAGTGAAGCCCTCGTTGACCAGGTCCAGTTTGCTTTTGGACGCAACCGCTTTGAACCTGGACGGATAAATACAAATATTACACAAATAAACACCAATATGCCCTCAAATAAAGTGACCACAGACATCCTCATCTCGACCTTGAATAAAACAGTAATAGGATAGGACAA
Source organism: Molva macrophthalma (assembly GCA_027123675.1). Lineage (NCBI taxonomy): Eukaryota > Metazoa > Chordata > Actinopteri > Gadiformes > Lotidae > Molva > Molva macrophthalma. Next base: position 7,664,857 of record JAOPJO010000061.1, on the reverse strand, counting down.
CAGATCGGGAGTATTTAAATCAGAAAGGATTTAGAAATATTCCAGGATTCAGCAATAATTTACCCTTTTTATGCCGTTTTTTGCATCGGCCAAAATTAAGAAAAAAGTTGAAGCAAAGCAAAAAGAATAGTCCGTCTAGTACTTAAATAAGAAAGGACTTAGAAATATTTGAGGCTTAAGTGACAATTCACCCTTTTTGCGATCGAATCCTGGCTGAACCCAAAAACCTCCTTTGGATAATGTTAAGGGCCCATCTTCTCATTGTAACTAAATTACTCTAAAAGCGGACATCTTCATTTCATGACGATCTAAGACCAATTCAAAAGAGGCCAAAGGGTCATGGTGAGTTATTGCCCAGGCCCAGTAGTTCAGAACGAGACTGGACACCTCTGTAGTTCCTTGCTGTCCTCCAGCAGAGACTCGAGGTGCGAGAAGCCGAACGCTCTGTAGAAGCAGTTGCCGTCTGGCCGCGTCTTGCGAATGTACGAGTATTTTTTGTGTAGGTCCTGGAGGAAAGAAACAAAAGCAGTAGAATATGAGAAAAACCGACAAGAAGCTAAAAATTATAATCTTGTCCTCGTAAAATACAGAATGCAGAGAAATAAGGTTGTCCTTATTTGGTAGTGAGTTACATTGACTTGAAGTAGTTACGCTGACAAACCAAGTCATTGGCAGCAGCCCTAAAGATAACTAAAGCCTTGTGGGGACCAGGTTTTCGCGAGGTTAGCTGATTGGTTAGGGACCGACCTTGATCTTCAGCTGATAAATACTGTCGTCCTGAGCATACTCGTTCTGCAGCACCGTGAGCGCCTGTCTGTCCGACACCAGGGGATTACTGGTGGCGATCTGGGGACCACACACACACACATGCACGCGGAAAAACATTTAAGTGTTGGACTCAGGAATCTTACCTGTGTCATTTTGAACTTGTGCCCCTTATTGGAGGATTCACAGATTCATCAGCCACAATCGATGAAACAATGAAGCAACGTCAATTAGCCAGCCACCTTTACCATTCGTGTTGATCATACGTATCCTTGCTGAATGCTAGACAGAGGGTACTTTGCAGAAAAATCACTTGGGTTGGAATTTCAACAATTCCAAGAATGTATAATTATGCAAGCTCAAAAAATGTTTTGGTGTGAGTGTTATGTGCATATTAATTGAATGTAGTAGTTAATGTACAGTTTAATGAGTAACAAATGATAGATAAGATGAAGAAATCTCACCTCCTGTTGAATTCGGTCCTGTTGAGCGATAATGGCCTCGTCATACGCAAGGCAGTTGACCCCTGAGAAGAGGGAGTATTAATAGGTGGACCTCAGGGATCGAGCTGAAGATATTTCAAGGGTGGGCACCGGATATGGGACACTCAAATTGTGACAGCGATACGTGTGAGACCACAAAAATATACTTTATGAGTCAAAACATTTGATATCTCTGAAGCCAACCCTGCCTTTGCTGATACCTCGTGTCCCAAATTATTTATAAATGTAATTAATCCGAAAACGGCAGTTGATGTCAACACTTATGTGGTTTAAAATGTATCTCAAATGATGCCTAAAAGAAGCTGCCCTTTAAATGACACTATGGTGGTTATTACTGGCATGTAAGGCTTTGTCGTGTGCTGAATTTGTTTACATATCTGGCCGTATGTAAAGACACTCCTGACAACAAAAACAAGCGTTCACTGTTGACATTGTATTCAAACCATAACTTTCTTTTCAACGTTTCACATTATATCACAAAAACACGTAAGAAATATAAGAAGACGCGACTGTCTTTACTAACGGCAGCTCTTCGGAGAATTATTCAGTGTTCTTTGTGTAGCTCTCATAGGGGTTGCCGCTAGGCTGAGAGAGGATCCTAAATTGTAGCGTTATTCCGGTCTACCTCAACACAATTTCCGGTCTCTTAGTTCCTATGAACAGTGTACGCCAGTTAACAGTCCCCGGACGACAGCAAAGACAATACATATGGAGTTTTGACGATAACTATGCTAAAGCAATATCTAAAATATGTAACGGAAACGGATTCGCTCTATCGAAAGTCCCTCCCTTTCTCTCACTCGCCACTTATGTACCTGCAAGTCCCGCCCCCTCTCTTGCAAATAACGCTCATTTAAATCATCCTATTCCCGGCGTTCCGTCGTGAGACGAGAAAGCCTGGGAACGAGGTTACTGGCTGCCGCAAGGTCCGGGCCGTCCACCCCCTCACAAATAAATACGACTCGACTACAAATGTAACGGCAGGAACAACCGTCACCACGTGACGGCAACCCTGCGCTCGGAAACGGGGCGCCTTTGCAGGAACACTCGTGTGGGTTGTAAGTAATATGTGGAGCTGTCGCGGTGTTTTTCTCACCTTCCATCTCTCCCTGTGATGATTCCTGCTTCTCCTCCGCCATCTTAACTGTCGATGTCTGTTTCCTCCTCCCGGGCCCGACCCCAAATCACTCTACACTTCCGGGTCAAATCTCGAAGTCCCCCCCAAAAAAGAACCAAAGTATCATTAACGTTACATAAATTATTTAAGGTTTATTGATTAAATTAACATTATAATTAAATTATTCCTTGCAACAATTTTCTGCTTCAAGTGGAATCGCAAAACGGGAACTCTACCGCGCCATCGCAAATGTTTAAACCTACTTTGGGATATTTACCATTTAGTTCTTTAAATGGTAAATAAGTTTCATTTAAACATCAGAGATTACTTCATTTATTTATTGTTCGAAAGCTTCTGAATTCTATTTATGTTCATACATATATCATGTAGCTCCATAATGCATGCTGGGGGTTGTATTTCAACTAGTGCCAATTCAAATACATATAAAAAGTAACTTTATGCTAGGCCTACATAAACAACTATTTTTTTGTAAGGGTTCCTATTTGAACACATTATTCGGTCTGCTAAAGTTTGTCAATAAATAAAAAAGAAAACCTTAAAATCGAAACTCCCTGACAAACTGAACTGGGTTATTTTTAGAACAATTTAATAAATTTATCTTGCAGTTGTATTACTTGTAAATGTGTAGGTGTTGCACATACAGTAATACAAACATTTTATTCACTTTGTTCTTGCATACTGCTGAGACAAACGTGTGTCCCTCAATAGATTTGCGACACACCCACTCACAGTTTATGTTGTAGTCGGTAATCCAACATGTACAGTTCAATAGTACAATACAAATATGGAACTTTATTTCCAAGCAACAGGCTTACATTCAGACACCCATACAAACCCCTTTAAAATATGGCTTAAAAAGCGAGAAACGATATGTTTCAAGATCACAGTGGAATAAAAACGTTTGCGCTGCACTTTCACAATATGTACAATAGGGGGCTGTTTACCACATATACCGCACATCGGCAATGTGTGTCCCTTTTTTTTGACTTTATACGAAAGAGGTCACTGTTATTATACATCAATGTCTTTCCGCTATGCATTCAATAGCTTACGAGCTATTCCAACATCATTTAGTCCCAAACAATAAAAAAAACATACATTTGCTAAGAAAATAGCATTTTTACAAAGATTAGACAGATAACACTTAATAAAAACATCTCAAAAATGTTTGTGAAACACAATAATACTTCATATTTGCCCTGAGGCAAAGATATCTGCAGTTAGACTCACCACGTCAAGGCAGTAGGTGTTAAAAAAATAAAATAAAAAACTCCCCCAATGTTAGACAGGCCTATGGGCATGCATCATGTAAATATTTTGTGTTTCTTTGGTGTCCCAATACAATCCTCTCCAGATCCTCAACTTGTCCAGTCTTTATTGCAGTATGTCAAAGGAAATATGACGAATGTTCAGGCATGGGTGTGATGTCGCCTTCCACTTAAGACGCGTTTCCCGGTAAAGATGACTCATTAAAAATCCACTACACCACAAGCGCCTGTAACAACATGATATGTACGTAGGTATGTTTGGGATTTTAGCTCCCACCATGGAGTGTCTGCATGGCCAGGTTACACCACTAGAGGGTGGTAAAATGTACCGTTAGTCTCCCATACACTCACCATCAAAACGCTGGAGCTCTTTGTTTTGTAGTGCTATAGTAAGTGAGTCAAATATATTTGTTGGAAATATATTTACCGTGGAAGTAGCAAAATATCAACTGATATCCTCAATAATTGTACATGGTTAGAGTGCTAGACAGGTACTTTCATTTTCTAAAGTAATGTATGTGAAGTGAGACAAGCCACATACATAAGATAATATTAAGAGTATAAGTATTTTCAAATATCTTTAAACATGTTTAAGAAATGTCCAAAGGGTGAAATTAGTTTGTATGGAAGTATTTATATTTATATTTAATAGAAACTATTATCTCCAATAAATCCTCAAATTAAAAAAGGAGCAGGTCAAGGATGTCTACAAGTAGACTTTGGGAATCGTACCTAGGACCTTCTCAAGTGGAATTCGAACACCCTAAACACTAGAGAACCCCTCAGTGACAGGATCTTCCAGGTAGGGAAATATATAAGAATATATCCAAAAAAAGAAAATAGCAGGCTTATGCTATTTTCTTATGTCATGTTAGTTGATATTGTGCTATAAAGGCTGCACCCTTTATATCAAACAGATTTGCAATTCATTAAATAACCACAGAACATAACTGGGGCCTATTGGCCCCCTGGCAGTCAGGGCCCCCTGAGTTACCTGTCTTCCCAGCTGTCCATCAACCTAGAGCCAACCACGGGCACAGAGTGACACCTAGAACAGCATTAACAAACAATGCCCAGTGTATTCCAGGCTTATTGGCACCGAAATGTAGGAGTCAAAACACATCCGTTTGTCTGAGGTCCAATCAGAGCTCAGAGCCAGGGGCTCATAGAGTCTGCCCTGGTCCTAGGGTGGCATGTCCCCCCCCCCCCCCCCGCTAAACTATCTGGGCCTTGTGGATGAGAGAGGCGTGGGGGTTAGGGAGGGGAGACCGGTTCTTGGGTCTCAGCGACCCGTTGGCCAGGTGATGGAGTGGCGGCTGCTGGAAGTGGACGTGCTGGGCGTCCATCAGCAACGAGCTGTTGGTCTCGCTGCCGTAGGGGTCGTTGTCGTCGTCGGGGTCGCCGCCGTCGGGGTCGCCATCGCCGTGCGCCAGCCGGACCTGGTTCTCCGGACACATGAGGCCACCCAGACCCTCGTCCTCCTCGTCTTCCTCGTCGGCCGGGATCGGGTAGCCGCAGCCGAGCGGGGAGTGCTGCTGGTTGCGGTTGCCGTTGGCGACCCTGCCTCCTCCGTCGTCGGGGCTGAGGGCCTGGCTGTTGCGGGTGCGCAGGATCTCCGTGGAGTGGAGCACCGGGATGGGGGACGGGAGGAGGGGAGGGTGCATCCGTTTGTCCTGCTGGAGACACCGTGACCGAGAAAGGTAGGGAGGTCAGCTGGCAAAGTCGATCGCGGCGCCCAGTGTGCGTATCCATGAATGGTTGCATGGTGTGTCTTATCGTAGATGATACATAACATTATATGTATAACGTAGGCCTACAACGTTTTAGCAACTCGGTGTGCTTCACTTGGAATTTTTGTAGCTTATACCATTTTGGATTTGTATGATTTGATTGTTATTGAAAATAGAAACTGAACTGTAACTGAAAAACAGTATGAACATTCATACAGCGTGATAGTTAAAAAAAAAAAAGGACAAAGTGGGATAAAGGTTTGTTCCCTGCTCAGGAGCGCGTGAGAACAAATGCATAACACACGCACACACGCACAAACCTCACGCGTGTGTGCGTGAGGGAGTGCGACGTGCGTGTGTGTGCACATTCGTGTGTGTGTGTGTGCACATACGTGTGTGTGCACGTTTGTGTGTGTGTGTGTGCACATACGTGTGTGTGTGTGCACATACGTGTGTGTGTGCACGTTTGTGTGTGTGTGTGCACATTTGTGTGTGTGTGTGTGTGCACATTCGTGTGTGAGTGCACATGCGTGTGTGTGGACATTCGTGTGTGTGTGTGTGTGTGTGTACATTCGTGTGTGTGTGCCAATTTGTGGTCAACTCACCAGTGACATGGTGCTGTTCCTGGCAAAGGACTCCACACGGAGTCTCTTCTCCTCGTCCCGGTCCAGCGTCCTGCCCACCCCGCGCCGCGACCCGTTGTTCAGCGCCGGACGTCCCAGGTGGTCCAGCCCTATCCCTCCGCCCCCTCCTCCACCACACACCCACCCACCCGACAGGGTGGAGCGACTATCCCGACTGAGGGCTTGGTCCTGCAAAGCATAGTAGGAGAGATGGGTTAGAGGACGGAGAATGGGATGAGGAGGGGAAGGAAAGGGGTGTTGGGATGGTCTTGCATTCAGCCCTGCTTGGGGGATGTAATGGGCAAAGCTATTCTGCAGATGTGAAACTGTATTTGTAACTAACCCTAATGCTACATTAGTAAAGAGAGGTATTTTACAGATGTGAAACTGTATTTGTAACTAACCCTAATGCTACATTAGTAAGGAAAGGTGTTTTACAGATGTGAAACTGTATTTGTAACTAACCCTAATGCTACATTAGTAAGGAAAGGTGTTTTGCCCACAGAAGAGAATGTGAAACTGTACTTTGTTTGTTTTCTGTAATGTAAGAAGTGAAGCACTGCCCTAGTTGTTTCATCCTACCCTAATGGAAACCTCACTTCACTGTGTCAGCTCATGGATCTGAGTGGAGTGTATAGGCTTGGTGTCTTGGACGAAAAACGTAATGTAAAGAAATGCAAAACAAAGGGTCAGAATAAAAGGAAGTTTAACTGTAGGTACTGTAGGTAGAGGCTGTTGAAGTGAACACCGTGGCAAGGACTGTGTTTCACAACCTATTGCATCACACATTTTTCCCCCCTAGCCAACAAGGGCAGCAGCCAACAGCCAGGAGGATCAGGTTAGGTCGGTTTGGCTACAGATGGCTCTGCATGGAAACATCACGATCGTATAGTGAACAATAATTACAAACTCAACCAAATCTCTGACTTTCAGTTTGGCTGTTTGAACCCACTGAATCCCAGCCGTGCTGACGTGGCTACCTGTCACAAAACTTTAGACTTAACGGTTTCCATGGCGTTGCTTAACCTTCCATTCCATTCCTACACCCACACACTCATCACTGTATGGGGAAGATCTTTGGGAAAAACAGGAAGTGGGATCGGCTGGTATTGGACCTGCTGTTGTGGGTTTCCTGTGGCTGGTATTATTGTCAAATTGCTTTTACCTACTTCAAAGTAAGTATTTCCCACAATGCCATCTAGTCAATTCGGCAAAAAATGTTGGAAAGAGGTGTGTCGCATGTGAAAAGGTTGTCTGTTGAACTTAACATCAAGCAGACAGCAAAGTCCCCCTCCCGCCCCCCCCCCAACACACACACACACACACACACACCCCCAGCCCCTAACATGAACACATGTGACTGTCTCTGTACTGACCCCGAGGGAAGACAGGCTGGCGCGAATCGTCCCTTCAACCCTCAGGGAGTTTTTCTCTGTCATCTGAAATAAATACAAAACAAACAAGAGAAGATGGTGAGCTGCCGGAAGGAAAAGACACACACACACACACCAACACACACACAGACGCCATGTTGTCTAGCTGGGGGAATGGCGTTTACCTGTTCTATGGAATCCATTTGGTCCGAGTTGACCCTCCGGAAGGAGGCCTGGCGCACTAGGTTGCTGATTTCGTTACTGCAACCAAGAATCACACAAGTGGCGTTCGTTAGTGGACCGGAAGGGTGGGAAGGGTGGGAATGGTTCTCAGCGTTAGAAAGGCATAGCATCAGTGGAGCTAGTTAGGTTAGACCAGTGGTTTCTAACCGTTAATCAGAATCAGAAGTACTTTATTGATCCCCGAGGGGAAATGGGGACGTTGGGAAGTTTGGGAAGTTTTAGCTGCTCCCATTCTAGAATAAAATATATATAACCATGGAAAAATTCTAAGAAAATAGGAAATAAGATGTTGTGATAAACCTGTGGATTATACTACAATATATAACAAAAACAATGTCATGTGAGCCCATTTTAAGGTCTGAAAATTCTTGCGAACTCCACTTCTGCCTCCACATCTGCCTGCCCACACACCGTTTTAACCCTCTCCACAGCTGCTGCTAATATCAACCACACCGAGCAGCTGCTTCGGGTTTCACTTGTGGGTTGAAATCATTAGGCAACCGGTTTTTCCTTTCAGATGTTCTTAGTTAATCAAATCGAATTCGAGTAATCAATTCACCGTTAACGCCGTTCAAGCATCAGGTACACATAGCATTTTTTCCGCCTAACGCTTCAGAAATGGAAAACATTAGGTTCCCAGCTCAGGCCGTGCTAAAGGGAGCCCTTCGGTTGTTCTTGTCCGCTCGTCAGATAAAGGAAGCCCACTACAGGCAGCCCTTCAGACGGGCATGTGCTCTTACTCATGACTTACTGCACACTGAAGGGTACGCGGGGGGGGCGGGGGGGGGGGGGGGGGGGGGGGGGGGCGGGGGGGGGGGGGGGGGGGG
>JAOPJO010000061.1:7427700-7437872 GCA_027123675.1 Molva macrophthalma | reverse complement strand
GTCAATGACAGTAATTTTGGTTTTTTTTTGCGCGAGAACAAACATTGTTGCGATTGGTGGTCATTGGTTACAAGTGAGCCGCACCACCCTCCTCTCACACTGTTATTTCTGCGGTGAGAATGAGGGCGTCTGGCCTGATAAGTTGAGGTTGGGGGAGAGTGTCTGCAGAGACCAGGTCGGGGGGGGGGGGCCGCTGGGGGTCACACATGTTGCCTGTTTATATAAGGGGGCACAGAGACGTTGATGGAGCTTTTCCAGTCTTCTGCTGTGGTTTGGGTGGTGGTCGGGTGGAGCGGGAGAGTAGATCTGGGGCGGGGGCCGCACGTGACGCGGTGTCTTGCGTACGTTGCACCAGAAGTCCAAACTTCTGACGGGTTTATGTTTACGTTTTGCGATGAAATACAACCGGCAACATCAGGGGCCGACGCAGGGCTCTGACATGGAGATGAACTTCCAGCCAGGGAGGGAGGGAGGAACAAAGAGGGCATAGGGGTGAGGGAGGGAGGGGACTTATGAGGAACAAAGAGGGCATAGGGGGAGGGAGGGAGGAGGAGGGGGTCAGTTAACAGATAGGAGAGAGATAGTTTCTGTAATCACTCTTTACTGTTGCAGATATCGTTCACTCCCCCCTCCGAGCTCTCTGCGTGTGTTTACCCTTCCTTCGCTTGATGTGGGGGTTATAGGTCTGTGGGGATGGGCTATCGATCTTCAAAGTAACATTCAGACGAGCCTGTACTTGGGGATATTGTGCGTGACGCAACAGGAGTGGGGTGAACGAGAGGGCAGAGAGAGATGGAGGATGAGGCTGGGACGTTAAGTGCACGTGGTGGTCGCGCTCATTTACATATTAGCTGTAATTTCCGTTAGCGCCAATCAGAGCCTGCGGGGGGGGGGGGTCAGTGATTTTAGAAGTGAACTTTTAATAAAGTTTTAATAATGAACTTATTTTGCTGCTATTTGAAAGTTTAAACAAAGTTACCAAAAATGTGTACCTACTAATAATAACAGGTGCTAACTGGTGGTGGTCAATTTCATCAAAAATGTAGAATTTGTTCAAACCACTGATTTGCTTTTGGAAAATTACTACTACTGTCACTATAGAAGCCTATGTCTTCGGAAACTTTTAGGCTGCACTGAAGCCCTGTCATAACTGTGCTGATGAGTTAGCGTTATGAAAATAACACTAGAAAAAAAGAAAAGGTCTCCGCCTCTTTCGTATTTTTCGGCTCCAGAAAGATACGAAAGATCTGAATTCTTTTTCTTCAGGTTTTCTGAACAAAGACACTAACGTTCTCCTTTGTTTGATAGTTGTGTAACCTGACATTTTCTGGCGGTAGCTCCGCTTCTGCAGTCTTTTTCCAAGAATTATCAGTTGGGAAATGGAAGGTTCACAACATTTCCTGTTCCTCGTATCCGAGCAGCGTTGCCACGACAACCGTCTTTCCCTTTGGGTTCACTGTGTGTGTACACAGTGACTGTCTCGTATCACAACCATTTTTGTGTGTGTGGGGGAGAAGGCTTGTGATTTAAAAAAAAAAAAAGCACAGAAGTTGATATTTTATGCCTCCACTAGACCGCTGAACACGGTGCTGGTAACCGGGTCAGAAGACACGTCTTCACCCCCCCCCACCCACCGAGACCACAGGAAGCCACAGCTTCTGCCGCCGTCCCCTCAGCTGCACAGGTGAGTCAGAGTTCCACCGTTGCTAGGCAACAGCGCCAACCGCTCTTTTCTACACTGATTATTATAAGAGGTCAAATGAGCATAAAAGATTATGATTGGAAGACAACGTATTCCTTAACAACCAATATGCGCGCTGTTTTAGGAAGTCACAAAATATACACGCTTAATTGTTTCATCAACATTAAAATAAATGGGGTTAGCAGGCCTAAGTGGACATCTTTAAACCGTAAAAATAATAAATATGAATGGAACCTTTTGAGTTTATCAAAAAGCGTTTATTAATATTCATAGTAATGTCACACAAGTTCACAAAGTGTTTTAAGACATGTCTGGCTCAGTTTGGTGTGTGTGTGTGAGTGTATGCAAGTGTTGGTGTGTAAATTCTCTAAACAGTGCAGTTTTAAATAATCGACCACAAAGGGAAATAGAGGGGGAAGGTGTATTGCAACAGGAAAAATAGAAATCTCATTTAAAAAGAGGACAAACAAGGAAAAACAAAAAAAGGCGTTCGAAAAGAACATTTAGCACCATCTATCCCATAGTATTCAACAGATAATATCAGTAAAATCTCATCTTAAAAAGCCCCCCACCCCCTATGGAATAAAAATCATAAACCCAGAAGAGAAATGAAAACACGATAAACAAAATAACCGTTTCTCTCGTCTCTAATAAACACACACGCACAATGACAGCGTTCTGTTAGTAGTATCGTCTATGGGAGCCTTGTTGCTAACCCACTACAGGGAAACGTGGTGTTATAGTGAAGATAAAGATGTTTCGTGTAGAGGGAGAGAGAGCTGAGCACCAGGTAAACAGTAGTCCCTCGCCCTCCTCATGTTTTTGTCCACACAGAGCAGTCAGTCTCCACTTTATACCAAACAGAAACAAAAGGCTTAGCATCTCTCGATGAACAACCCTATGGAGGAAACCAATGTCCAATAAATAGAAGAGAAACACTTTAAATAAAGGAAAGAGGAAAAAAAGACATGTACAATGTGGGGGGGGAACATTCGGCAGTTATGATACACACAAAAAAACCTGACACTGGATGACGATCGTTTTTTAGACAATTACAACCTGATGGTCAATATTAACTCTCCACAAGGAAATAAAATATGTAGAATGTCATAAAACTAGATTCACACGTCACGATTCTCAATGACAAAAAAAATTCAAGATGAAGTCCCGAAAAAAACCAAAGTCTATGCAACCCGTATGTTTTGAAGCATTCCAAACCGTTTTTTTCTCATATACTTAATGCTTTAGAAAATGTTCATATCTCTATTCTTAGTATTCTTCTAAATACAAGTGACAAGGCCAATGTGGTATATATCTAGGCTGATCTAGTTTAGAAAAAAACTCAACACAATAAATAAATTATTTTTTTCTCATAAAAGCACCCCACAATAATCGCAAACAGCATGTACAAAATTCAGTATTCAACACGGTAAAAAAAAAAACGAATGAAACGCGCCACCGATTCGCTCCTTTGTTCAACGGCAGCGCTGGCTGCACCGTGGTCGTCAAGTTCACCGTTGCCAGGGCAACTGGCTGGCGGAGAGCACCTTCTGAGAGAGTAAACTGGCGTTTTTTTTGATTGGCGGTTTTTGAATGTTATGTAAACAGTTGCAGTAAACTGGTATTTTTCCGTTGGCTGTTCGGCAAGTATTAGCAGTAGTAAAAAAAAAAAAGAAAGTTTGATTTGTTTTTAAATAATGAGTCGCAAAGTGAAACGCTGTGTTTTGTCCCGGCTTGCAGGAGTTTTGGTTATGACTGGGAGGAGGTGGAGGGCCGTCACCGGGATCCAGACACGGACGACTGCAGGGAGGGAGAGAGACATGGATCAAGACCACGGCAGGAGGGGCGGGCGGCCCAGGGAACGAGGGCGGGTGGAGTTCTTACCAGGCTGAAGGAGTCGTAGGTGGTCATGAGCTCGTCGATGCGGTACTGCTCCAGCACCACCACGTTGGCCAGGCTGGGGCTGCGCTGGCGGGCGCAGTCCTCACAGTGCACCACGTACGTCTTCCTGCTGCTGCTCTCGCTGGTCACGAACAGCAGGTCAAACACCTCCACCTGGTGGACACAACACGCCAGTGAGACCATTGGAAGGAGAGGCTCAACGATATTCAAAGATCCCGTTGCACGACTTGAATGCGAATTCAGATGCATTAAGGATCAGGTAGGGCATCTTGTTCGTGGACGCCTACAGGTAGATTGGGGCTCAAACCCAGCACCTTTGGGCGGGGGGTTGGCCACTACACTGTGCTGCTCCTGAACAGCGGGGGTAAACGCAGCGGTGATGTACTCACGTCACACTCGTTGCAGTAGTAAGCGGGCTCGTCCTTGACGCGGCTCTGGTAGGAGATCTTCTTCCCCCCGACCACCAGCTGGTCTCTCAGGACCTGGATGTGCTTCATGGACTGCAGGAGACAGTGCCTGCCGGAGGAGACGCAATATAAGGCTTGTACAACGATAACCCCCTACTGCAAATGGCTGGCTCCAACACTTGTTTGCCCGCTAGCTCTCAGCTAATTTACATTCATTTACCGTTGGCTTACTAAAGTTACAACTAAGCCAATGGCCGAAAGAAAATGACATTGGTCACTTAAGTTGTCTAAACTCCAGTATGGTGGCCACGCCCCACTTACTTGAGCATCTTAAAGGTGTCCGGGTCGGTGACCTTGACTGTGCGCGCCACGTTCCAGGACACGTGGATCATGGGGACGATGGACTTCACCTTCTTCACCTCGTTCCACTCAAACCGCTCCAGAGCCAGCTGGTACTGGTATGCTACACACACACACAGAAGCATTTACTTTTGGTGAGCAACAAGCCAGGTTGTCTGCTCAACTAATGCTAACTAATGTTACTGCACCCATTAGCGTCAGCTAGCAGCTTTTAGCTAGCTCATGACCGTATATGGGGTGTCACGCTCGGGTCCTGCTCACCATTGAGAGGCCCCACGTTCCAGGCGATGTTGTTGCACCAGCCCACCGCCTGGACCCAGTGCACCGTGCCGGCGTTGATCCACACCAGGTCCCCGGGCCGCTGGATGAAGCGGTACACAGGGATGTTGGCCTTGTAGAGGTCCTCCAGAACCGGCCACCAGGAGCCCGTTAGGTAGTCCACTCCATGCCTGAGCAGAAACCCAACGTTAGGGTCCCAATGTTGGCGTATCGAAACATATGTCGCCTCATTAGGTCTCTAGTGTTCCAGAGGCGGGCCCCCCGGCCTCCCAACAGGCAGACACTCTCTGGTACGAAAGGGGCTCTTTGGACGGGTCCTTTTGTGAACGGCAGCGGCTGAGCGAACACTCACTTCTCACAGAAGTCGCTGATGGCGTGCCAGTAGTTCTCGTGCACGGAGAACCACTCGCAGTCTCCGGGGCCGATGTTGACGTTGACGGAGCAGAAGTTGTTGTTCTCCTGGTGACCTGGGGGCAGCGAGGGGAAAGATGCTGTGTGCGTGTACAGATATTCCTACATTGACTGTACATCCGTAAATACGACCAACCCACAATACAAACGTGCACGGATATTGTTTCAGATCCTTATAAGTGGTTCTTGGTGTGACTTCAAGTCTGTAAAATGTCTTCCATTTGCATGAAACCAAGCAAATGACAGACTTCTTATAGTCCTTGAATCAAACTAAAACGGATATCGGCATGTTGCTGTTTTTCTACGACCCACCGAGAACGAATGACCTCACCGGGGGACTCACGACAACCCAACAAGACGATTGGTGGTTGAGCTGAGGGGCGTGTCTTACCGGGGGTGCGGCTGCCCGGGACCTTCATGTAGAGCTGGACGGTGTTCATGCCGAGGATGGTGTGTCCCACGTGGCTCAGCATGTTGCCGCTGGACGCCACGCGCATGAAGGCTGGCAGCTTCTGCAGCTCCTGCAGCTGGGACTTCCACCTGGAGAGACAGGGGGGGTCAGGGTGCCGTCACTCCCGACCTGCGGCCCTTCAGGGCTGTTAAGATGTGGTCGTTTTCCTGCCTCTTGCTCAACGACCAATGAAACACAGTCATTTTAAATAAACCTATAATAAAAGCCCATTGTCCAGCCTTCCTGTAGGCTTAAGTTGCTGCGACGCTGACGAGGCTTTCTTGGTAAAATCGACGTATTGTAGTATTAGGATAAGGAGGCGACAGATGGTTTTGAGTTCCTAGCTACTTACCGTTTTGGGTCCGAGAGGTCAATGTTGGTGCCGAATTTAATGATCTTCCCCACTGGCTTCTGCTCACCACTAGCAGAGGGAAATCAAATACGTGAATATTAAACCACGCGTTACCTTGAATTGTTTATAACTGGTTAAAATGGAGGATGTCTCTTATTACCTGCTGCCTGCTTCTTTAGGTGGGTCCTTGCCGGGGATCTCAAGACAACTCAACGGCTTCTTCTCCTTCTTGTCACCCTCTTCTTCATCCTCCTCTTCACTTCCTTTCTCCTCCTGCGGACATATGAATGGACACGTTAACACACAAATATACACCAACACACGAGCTCAAACGATTCACTGAACCAGCAGCAGTAGTGACTCTGCTAGGGTGCAGATCCAAGATGGCCACTCTGGGTGATTAAGGCCCAAAGCAGGGCTCCGATCGCTGGGGAGGTCTCCTTACCTGCAGGCTCTCCTGGAAGCTGGAGGCCTGGTACTGGGCGTACTTGGCGATGGTGGTGTGGGAGCGGCTGCTCTCGCAGGGCCAGGTCTGGCCCGTGCCGCTGGGGTCCCAGTTCTCGTCCGCGGGCTGCTGCACCTGAGTGCGCACCTCCACCGCCTGCTCCGCGTTGGCGTCCACCAGGGACTTGGTGGAGAACAGGCCCAGGTCTGGAGGAGGAGAAGGTTCTAGTGTGAGGAAGACAGACTGGGCAGGTGTTCCCCAGCGTGTCTAGCTCCACTGGTAGGGTGTGGCTCTACCAGTGGTCTACCTACCAAACATAAGTATTATCGGCAAGGTCCAGTTGCCAGAATTACTCTATCAACTTCTGAGTTAATTATTATAAGTTCCCTTGCTTTACATCCATTCTTTGTGGCATTTCTTTGTTACCTGGTTGGTTGTAGTACAAACTGAGCTAACCTTGTGTGTAGTAAGGAGACAATTTAAAACACACTAAATGCAATCCATCTAGGATGTTGTAGTTTCCCCAGCCCGCTCTCCGTGATCGATCTGAGTGCACTCTCGCTTTGGATAAAAGCCTCTGCTGAATGACTCAACAGTAGGGTGGTGAGACTGGCAGTGTGTGAGTACGTACTGAGTCTCAGCGATCCAGCCAGGCCTCTGATGACCGTCACAGGGTTCTTGGGGTCGGTGCAGAACTGCAGCAGGACCGGTGAGAAGGCATCCCTCTTGCTCTCCAGCTGACAGGACGAGATCATCGACACGGTCAATTTGAAATCAATCAGTCAATTGTTTATTTTTTTTTACGAATGAACAAGTGCCCACTAGATGGCTGAAGCGACTGTTGTCCCATATATGAAGGTAACAAAATAAATAAGCTAGTGCAGACTTGAATTGTGAGCACCTGAAACCACTAATGGCCAGAGGAACAACAAACAACCCAATCTCAGCAGTATGAATAGTCACGTTCAAAGCTTCACCGGGCATTCACTGAGTTTAGCGTGTTGGGCGTCTTACATAAATGCTGGGCGTGGGAGGGTAGAGCTTCTCCCTGGGGAGGGGCACCTCCGAGGTCATGGTGGGGGGCTTCACGGAGAAGGCCGGCAGCAGGTAGGACTCTCTGAACTTCCCCTTGACCCTGGATCCCCTGGGAGTCCGGAGAACAAGGCACTCATCAGACACAGTACACGTTCTGCTGCAGGATGGTGAGGTCCTTTTGTGATCCAAACCAGTCCAAAACTAATTTAAACATCTTTAGATTTAGCTGTTTTTCCTTTTTATTTTCAAAATTCAAAAAGGTTCACACAAAATTTTAATACGAAAGCAACCCACCCTATAAAAACTAGCCAGAATAGATACCTCCTCATCTGCTTATATTTATTATTCATGGGTTTCAGTAGATTTTATATCCACTGAGATTCTCACTGGTTACTGGTAAAGTCCTGGGGGGTACTCACTTGCAGGCCCTAATGATCTCCCCCGCCGTGTTCCTGATGGTGATCTCCTCCAGCGGTATCCGCTTCTCCTCCACCTCCGAGGCGATGAAGGTCTCGCGGTCGCCGCTCTCCACCTTGATCAGCCGGATCTTCAGCTCCTTGGGTGGCCCGTCCGAAAGCGCCTTCAGCTTCAGGAAGTCGTTGGAGCCTGCCGACGCCGCCTCAGACTCGGGGTCCTGTCTGCTCGGCGACGAGGAGGAAGAGGAGGAGGGCCTCTCGGCCATGGACGACCACTCCCCGGGCTCCCCTTCGCTGGCGGAGCCGGCGGCCGCGGAAGCATCTTTGTGTTGCTTCTTCTTGTCGTGCGGAGAGCGGTTCTTCTCACGCACCTCCTTGCTCTGGAGATCCAGGTCTCCGAGGATCCTGCGGTCCTTCTCCTTGTGGCTCTTGCCCTCCTTGTGGCGCTTGCGGTGGCCGGAGCCGGAGTGGGAGGACAAGGAGGAGGAGGAGGAGGAGAAGGCCATGTCGGCCCTCTTCTCCCGCTCCTGCTTCTTCCTCTCTTTGCGCTCCTCGTGGTTCTTGCTGTGGCCGTGCTTCCTCTTCGTCTCCCCGTCCCTCTCCCTCACCCGATCTCGGCTCTTATCCTTCGTCCTCTCGCGCTCCTTCTCCTTCCCGTGTGACTTGTGTCCTCTGTCCTCCAGCTTGAGGCGGCGCTCGGGAGAGCCCCTCTTGTCGGCGTGTCGACTGTTGATGGCGTCACAGCTCCGGCCCAGCTCTGCCAGTGAAGACTCGGAGATGGTGGTGAGCTTCTCCATGGCCTCCTCCTTGATCTCCGCCCTCGCCGGCTCTGCGGCGGAGGGGGCGAACGCTGTCCTCTTGTCCGTCATCTCCCTCTGGCTGTCGGCCTTCGACGCCTTGTTCTCCGTCAGGGGATGCGGGGAGGACTTCAGGTCGGGGACCACGGCGGGGCTGAACCCTTGATGGGTGGGGTCCGAGGTGGGGGAGCCGCCCTCCTTCTGCTGCTGGCGTTGGATGTGGGGCCCGAGCGACAGCGACGACGAGTACTTGACTCCGAGCAGGGCGGACGGCGGCGGCCTGCCGAAGGGCCCGCCTCGGTACGCGTACTTCTGACTCTCCAGGACTGTGGCCAGGGACTTGAACATGCTGTTGACGCCCGTCTGGTGGAGGTGGGGCCTCTGGGGCGGCGGCGGGGAGCAGGAGGGCGTCTCCGACTCCTCGTCGTCCTCCTCCTCGTCCGCCTCGCTCTTGCTGAGCTCGGGGAGGCCGTACAGCTTGGCCAGGTCGCTGTGCCGGTAGTTGGTGTTCTCCTCGGGGCCCGGCCCAACCCTGGGGCGGTGGAGGATCTGGGGGACGATGCCGGGGGACACTTTGAGGCTCTCCTCGTCCTCCTCGTTGAAGGAGGAGGTGCGGCTGCAGGGGGAGGCCAAGGAGCCCTGGCGGCTCAGCACGGGGGGGCTGGCGAACTCCTCTTGGTTGGGGGGGTGCTTGGGCGCCGGGATGAGGTCCGGGGCGCAGAGGTAGCCCGTCCCCGCCTGGGCTGCGTCGCCGGGGGGCCTGTCGCCGACGCACATCTCCTCCTCCTTCTGGATGGACTCGTCCAGCATGGCCATGATGTTGGCAAGGCCGTCGGGGAGCAGCGTCGACAGCTCCGACGGCTCCTCCTCGAACTGGGCGCTGTCCGAGTCTTCGTCCGGGCCCTGCGGGTGGAGGACCGCCCCCCCGGTGGTTGAAGACTGCGGCGCGGCCGGCCGTGCGTCCCTGGGGAAGGCCTGGAACAGTTTGGGGGGCTCTCCCAGCCTCAGGGTGGGCAGCGAGGGGAGTGGCCCCGGGTGGGAGCTGGGCTTCGGGCCCCTTGAAGGGTCCTTGGAGGAGCCGTGCGTGGAGGGGAAGGTGGGCGGGTGCAGCCCCGGTGCGTGGTGTAGCGTGGGGGGGCTGTGACCATTGTTGCCCCACATCTCTCTCTGCCGCTGCTTCTCTCTGGCGTACTCTGTCTGGGGGGTGAGGGGGGGCGGCCGCAGTCTTTCCAGGGGGCTACTGGCGGAGGTGGATGTGGCAGCGCTGGGTGCTGGAGCCGATGGAGGACAGGGGAGTACTCCTCCTCGACTCAGCCAGGGATAAGGGGGTGAGGCCTGGGGGACTGAGGCCGGTGGGGAGGGGGTGATGGAGAGGCGAGGGAGAGCGGGGGTCGGTGAGGAGTCGCCTGACAGCAGTCTCTCCAGGTTGTCCATAGCGGTCTGCTCTCTTCGGCCTTTAGCACTGGCCTCCTGCTCCTCCCTCCTCTTCTGCTGCAGCTGCTGCCTCCTCCTCTTCTCCTCCTGCCTCTCCCACTCCTTCTGTCGTTTCTCCTCCTCCTGCCTCTCCCACTCCCTCTGTCGTTTCTCCTCCTCCTGCCTCTCCCACTCCCTCTGT
>JAOPJO010000061.1:7291949-7307685 GCA_027123675.1 Molva macrophthalma | reverse complement strand
CTCTCTCTCACACTACCATACTCTCTCTCTCTCACACTACCATACTCTCTCACTCTATCATACTGTCTCACACACTACAATACTCTCTCTCTCACACTACCATACTCTCTCTCTCTCACACTACCATACTCTCTCACTCTATCATACTCTCTCTCACACTACCATACTCTCTCTCACACTACCATACTCTCGCTCACAAAAACTACCATTCTCAATACGGAGAATGGCACGGTTTTCTGAAGCACCTGAGGAGAAATGGAGGATAGGGAACACATTACTCAAGCCATTGAAATACTTAAAGGTACTGTGTGTAGAATTTTGTGGCCTCTAGCGGAACAGACTTGGCAGAAATGGTATATAAGTATATTTGTATATAATCCCATGACAGTCGTTGCATTTTCATTGCCTTAAAATTTGTCATTTATATCTACATAAGGAGCGGGTCCTCTTCCATGGAGACCGAAAGCGTTCTAAAATAAATGCGTTTTGGGCTAAGAGTTGTAGGAAGGAGGGGGGCATGTTATCCCCATGGCTATGACCCATTTGAGATTAAGTAAGAGCGTTACAATGATCGAAGCGATTGTTGTATTGCAAAATATCATGTCATCAATATAAAATACCACCAAGTATTGTAGTGCGCCACCTTTGTAAAGGATAACTCCAATTGCACTATGGTGCCATTGAGGGATTATTACAACATTTGTCTCTCTGCTACCATGGACATTAGATGGGCTTCAGCCCTGCCTTTACTGTGCACATAAAAACCTCAACGCCCATGAACATTTCTTGAATGTAGAGGTTTTTGGATAGAACCAAATGGGGTCCATTCCACCTACCAGTCTACTAGGGCTGGGCAGGTGTAACATTTTTCCAAACAGTTTGATAATACGTCAAACATGGAACCATACCAGTACATCCATCTTAACCCCAAGATGCCACACATGTCCGCGACACAGCTGCTGACAAGTGGGACATAATGACTTTTTTCGATTGACTTATTTGACGATTTTTCAAATTAAGAAAACGTGACGGACCACACAGCTAATGATAAATTAAGATAAATGTTACTGTTTTGGTCTGTAAGTGTGTGGAAGGCAACAATTTTGCCAACACAGCACATCACACTCCAACCGATTCCATTCCCCAACAACTTTGTCCTGATTTTTAAAACAGGAACTCATGCAAATTGCAATTGCAATCTTGTGAACAAAAACATGACTTTATCATAAACAAAGATGGTGGACAGTGGCCATGCTATGCTAGATTTTGCAGTAGTTTTTTTCAAAACATCCTAAAGAAATACAAAAGAACTATTGACCAAGTCATGGAGACAGCGTGGAAATTGACTGTTCATGTTGCAGCTTGAATTGGACTTTCCCAAACACATCACACTTATGTCTGCCATGGCTTCTGTTGTGATTACCAGTCAGCTTGGCTCCCAATTGGCTTTCCCACTTGACAATATATATACATATATGTTATATATATATTGCATATTTCTGATGCAATACAGGTTATGTTTAGCATCAACACAAGTTGTTGATGTAAGCAATGGGCTACGTTTTTACTTGCCAGAACATCTTATAATGACAAATGCCAGTACAGCCGGCTTCCATAAAATTCAACCGGTATAAGCTTTGCACACCCACCGCACCGGTAAAACCAGAAACCGCCCAACCCTACCGTTTACACCAGCTTCGTGCGGTAAGTGATTCATGGTTAAGGTCTTTTCCCACTCAAATCTGGATATTGCTGTAACTGCAACCAACCGCTAAAAAAGCTTCCCAACCTGCTCTTATAAAATGGTGTCTCCCCCCCTGCCATTTACGATTTTTCTAAGGCTAAAACAAAGGTTGTAATTCACCATCATCTAAATTAAGGCTTTCTTCAAAAGATGCAACAAAAGTCATTCAATTACCGTAGTCAAATGTATGCCTATTGGGCAACTATTAGACACGTTCAGGCAGTAGCTTTGCACGGTGCTGCACTGTGTGTGCTGCTGAAAACTACAATTGCTTTGTTGTTAATATTGTTTCATATGAATGATTTGTGGACAAACATAATTTCAAGCTGTTATTTAAAGTGTAAGTGAAGCCACTGTGTTAGATAGAATTAGATTTTAAAATGGAGGGAAGGAGAAAGGGGCGGGTTATCCCCATAATTACGACTCACAGCCACTTTGTGATACTTTTTTAGTACCGTCGTTGTGCATGAGCGTTTTAATAAGCGATATATGAAATGTGCCACACGTGTTATACTATAAATGTCAGAGAAGCTTAACCCTCAATCAGACACTTACATAAAAACAAACCACTTCTCAGATGGAGTTCCACACATTCACACAGTCAGCCGCTGCCTGGAGAGAGCTCTATACGTCCGTACACACCTCGCCTCCTGTGTTCGTTAGTCCTGACATCGAAGAGTATGCTAAATGGCACTTTGACGTCTCGAGAAGACCGCTATTTGCGTTCCAAGCAAAGCAGAACGTTCACAAATGGTTTGGCAAAAACATAGGATTTTATGCCTGTTTCCTCAAAATTACGGTCTTATTTCAGTAACAGTGATACAATGGGATAGAGTACTATGTTGAAGATCATATAAGACATATTATCACGTAACGGTCACATAACGGTTTTGGGTTCACTGGCTCTTTAATAGGAGGATATAATGGCAAAATAAAGCATCATCATCATCATATGCATGTGAACATACATAACTAATACAATAGGCGAAGACCTAGCTATAATAAAACACATATCTTATTCTTGAATAAATGAGAACATGTTGTCCATATAATCTGAATAAAATAGTCTATCCAACAAGGACATCAAATAACAAGTTCATCTGAAAAAAATCATGCAGTATTTTGTCAGTCAGGCTGTAATGGCATTCAAGGATATACAATACCAAACTTGAATGAAATAATCAAGATGGCATACAAGAACTAGCTGATGGCATTCATTAAGAGGCTGATTTTAACTAACCTGCCCAAAATCTGCCATCTAGAGGTGTATGCTATGTACGCATCCACATTTTACAAATCAGATGCAGTACACATTGGACAAAACTGTACGAGATTCACAAATGCGTGTCGACTAGTTTGTGTGTAAAATTCTGTTCTGTGTGGATATAATTTTATTAGGGTTGTCACGTTCTGGTCGGGTGGTCGATTGGTTGGTCGATATGCACTTGTTCGGGCAAATTGTCGTTGGTCGGACAATCGCTGGTGTTACTTTCATAAGGAAATAAATGCTTCCTAATTCATTATTTTCGGGGGCGGGAGGGACATATGCAGACAATGTATTTTATTTTTGAGTGATACATTTTTGAGTTTGAATAGAAATTATATTCAAGGCTCCATAGTTTCTGTTATTATAATCATATGGTTTAATAGGCGATAAGACTTATCGTCTATTTAACCATAGACAGGAGGTTAAAACACCCTGGTTTTCATATCTTTGAACTCGGCCAACTTAAGGATGACTGCTTGTCTACTTACTGAACATTTACTCGGCTACAAACTATTTTACACCATGTCAAATGTTGGTGTGGCAGCATTTGGTTGAAAAGGACGACAAAGTGTTGGCATTTTTTTTCAAGTTCATTTTTTTCATGTTTTCTGTGATGCTCGGTCAACTTTCGTGTTTAACGTCCGATAGGCTTTGAGTATGAATGTATCAGACTTGGCACGCATTGCAGTGTCATCCATTGGGACCCATTATATTAAACACGGCGCAAAACCTAGAATTGAATCTTCCGACGTGTTGTCTTTCTATTACGCAACGCTGCCAGGTGCTCCTTGGCTCGTCTGGGGTGACCCGCTTCACACTGAAGCTCTGCTGTAACCGAGCTGGACTCGGACCAGGATTGGATCTGAAAACCACTGACTTCCTCCAAACAGCACTTAGGTGATATTAAGGCTACCACGTAGAGTAGAGTGCACTGTGGACGATTAAGTTAATCTAGAGATAACGTGCAGATTTTTATTGACAATGATTCAACTCAGCATAGGTTGTATTGCAGCATAGGGGCAGCATAGGTTATATTGCATTCTCAAGTAACACCGGTACAAGCTGCTTGTTTGACGTTTGAATAGAATCTTTGATCACAGTTTACATTAGTGTCCTTGTTGCCAGTACAGTTACTCTTCATCAGCAGGCAGCCAGGTGCTCTCCTTGCAGCCTGTTACGAAGGTCTGATTTGACCTGAAAATGAAGGTTGCTACAATTAGCCAAATGAATGTACTCTTCTTTAGTTAAAAAGTGTGGAGTGTGTGTGGATGATGGCTGGTTTAAGCAACCTAACATTGCCCGAGTCAGACTGATTGGACTCTGGGGCTGGGTGGGGCTGTCACCACATACTCTGGGAGATCTCCGGCATGGCAGCACATTACACCTCCTCCTACATCATTATACTCAACCTTGGCAATGAACTGGTTCCAACATCACCACGCTGCGTCCTTGTTTTGGAGGAGCCCAGTAAAAGCCACCTAGGTGGAGTGTGGCAGCCACCTAGGTGGCGTGTAGCCCAATGAAGCAATGTCCGTGCTAGATTATGCAGTTTATCATTGAAGTTCAATGGGTTAAATGTTTGGCACACATCTTGGCAACTTAAATCATACTGCCATGCCCTCTGTCCTTACCCTGTTCATCGTGGAGAAGTCTCTCTCCCATGCTTGACGCCGGAATGACAAGAACAATGGCTGCCAAACCGCTGAGTAATGGGTCAATCTGTCCCCATTCGTCACACTCACTGGCTAGCAGTCATTATTTCGGCTTGGTTTTGTCCTAGTGAAGTAATTTTAAAGAGATGTTAATTTACAGTATTTAAATCAAACAAGACGTGTCTGCAGGTTAAATTGAATTATTAAAGACTTTTTGAAGACCAAATACGAAGGTAAGTACAGGTGTAAAGTGAGTAGGTTTATTTACAATAGGTTCAGTGTAGTGATAAGCATTAGGTCCATTCGAGGATTTGTAGGCTATCAAAACTTTTGATCCTGCTGTAGAAGAATGACTAATTCTGACAAAGATAAATAAATGCATAAAAGGAGATGTAATGTTTATGTGGAGGATCACGGTGCAATATCTCAGTATCATTCTTCCATTAGGACCATGTTTTACTAAACATCCCAAAAAGTCGAATAACAATCCATTAAGTTTGCTAACAACTACAATAATTGTATTCATAATGGGGCATTCTTCGATCGGATGTGACATTTTATCGTTCACGATCTCATATCATATCGCACACCCCTATGTTCCAATGTTACTCCAGTTTATTTCTTGACAAACACGATGCATAATCTGTTTGGCTATTGACTTGCCATCTAAGTATGCCAGCTATCCTAGCTATGCTCATAATCTAAAAAAATCAAGGGTACAAACGAGCTTAAAACAGTAGTTACTTCAACTTAATGTTACATGACGAGCCAACTTGCTCCTCAGCTGCTGAAAATTGACTTTACCCAACTTAGTCAACGTTAGATTGTTAATCATCAAAGATAACTTCTGCAGTAACATTATCTGTTTGCTGTCGTATATTGATCATGATAAATTGTGTTTGGACTAGATAACTGCAGTGGATAAACTTAACGTTACATACCTCAAACGATGTGTCCTCAACAGAAGAAAAGTCCAGTCGGATGCAGCCAGGAATGTTCCAGTGTGTGTGCGTGCCCCCCCGCCCCTCCCCCCGCTTCCCAGTTGACTGACTGGGAGTGAAGCAACGGCGCAAAACACGGTTTTAGAGAACTTTGAGATGAGAAGTGTACACTTTCTTCAACAATTTGTAAAACAATGTTTGGTTCATTATGAAAATAAGGCGGGACAAATTAAACTATGGCGGGCTGCCACAGTCAGGTAATTAATGGGAAACACTGAGAAATGTAGATCAAGATTTGACATATTGAGTCTGTAAATATGTACCATTCCAAAACATAAGTTTTCTAGTGTGTATTGTGCGTATAGTATGATAGTGAGTGGGAGAGAGTACAATAGTGAGTTGAAGAGGGTATGATAGTGGGAGAGAGTATGTTGGTGTGTGAGAGAGTATGGTAGCGTGACAGAGAGTATGGCAGTGAGAGAGAGAGTATGGCAGTGAGAGAGAGAGTATGGTAGTGTGAGAGAGAGTATGGCAGTGTGAGAGAGAGTATGATTGTGTGTGTGAGAGAGTATGATTGTGTGCGGGAGAGAGTATGATTGTGTGCGGGAGAGAGTATGATATTGAGTGAGAGAGAGAGTATGATAGTGTGAGAGAGTATGGTAGTGTGAGAGAGAGTATGGCAGTGTGAGAGAGAGTATGGTAGTGTGAGAGAGAGTATGGCAGTGTGAGAGAGAGTATGATAGAGTGGAGAGAAGTTAAGTATGAAATATGGCCTAATCGGCCTCTTATACGTACAATCACGGTGGCCTCCCAGCGAGCCCTCTCCCCAGCCAGACCAGACACCAGCTTGCCGGCCCGGTCCAGTTTGACCTCCATATCCTCTGAGCTCCTCCTGAGCTTCTCCTTCATCGCCAGCTTCTCATCGTACTGCTTCTTCAGCTGCTCCAGCTTCTCACCCACCTACACACACATATATTAGATATTAGGGCTGTCTAGTGATTAAAATATTTAATGGCGATTAATCGCATGATTGTCGATAGTTAATCCCAAAAAAATGTATGTATGAATGTATGGGCATTTTTTTTGAAAAAGGGCATTTTTCATGATTTGAATACTCTTGGGACACAATACTCCCCTTCATACATATGGAACAATAAGCTCAAATCACAGTTCAAGGCAATTAAAACGATGATTAGCAAGACGCTTGATGAATTAAAGACCCAGTTGAAACTATTTTGCGTTAACTTTTATTAAAGCCTTTCTCGCCCAATATTATATATATACTGTATATATATAATTACATACATACATACATACATACTCACACACTTCTAATCATATTGCTTCACTACACTCACATATGAAAAAGGAGAAGTAACCCATGAAACTAAAAAGCGTAATCATAATTCACGAATCCATCCTACCAATGTTAATCCACAATGAATGAGTATTATTCTTTCATCTTCCACACCGAGGTCACAGGAAATCCTTGTCCTCCTGGATGTGGAAAAGGCGTTCAACCTTGTCGAATGGGGCTTTCTTTTTGCTGCCTTGCGTAGATTTAGTCTTGGTGAGAACTTCATTGCTTGGGTTAAATTTCTGTATACATCTCCCCTAGCTTCTGTTCGCACTAATGACATCTCCTCTCCTTAATTTTCATTACAACGAGGGACCAGGCGAGGGTGTCCCTTGTCGCCACTCCTTTTTGCCCTCTCTTTCGAACCCCTGGCCATAACTATCCATGCAGACAACGCAATCTCTGGTATAACCAGGGGGGAACTGGAGAAAAAAATCTCTCTGTATGCGGATGACATTATTCTTTAACAATCAAAATCTGCCACGTCGTTAGCTCAATTAGTCTCTGTATTGAACAATTTGCTCTTGTTTCTGGTTACAAACGTAATATTGGTGTAGATAAGCAGTAAACTGTTCCTTTAAAATGTTGGGGTAAAGGACCCCCCCCCCCCTCAGCTGCCTGACAGAATTACATGAAAATTGGCAGATTTATATAAAAATAACTATTTCCACTCTAGAGTGCACTATACTTGACTGTGCTCGTTTGTCCTCTCTCCTCGTCTCTCACAGGCTGCGTAAACTCAGTAAAAATGAATGTGTTGCCCAAGTTTCTTTCCCTGTTCCCGGCAATCCCCATCTTCATTCCCAATTCCTTCTTTAAAACCTTAGACCAAGCATTCTCTTCCATTATATGGAACAAAGGCCCCACTAGATTACGGAAGTCACTCTCTCACAAGTTGCCCTTCCAAATTTCCAAGTATATTATTGGGCAGCAAATACACATATACAAATATAGCAAATATACATATACTATTCTGGCCCCATTCTCATTTTGGCCTCAGCGACTGGGTCCCTACCTGGGTACAAATGGAGGAGGCCTCATGCAGGAACGTTTCCCTTACGGCACTGGCCTGTGCCCCACTATCTAAGCCCCCTTCTGTTCAAAGCCCTGTAGTTAGTCAAACGCTGTGAAAATGGAAACAGTTTAAATGTCACTATGGGCTCCAGACAACTTCAATACTCTCACCCTGCAACAACAACCCAGTTTTTTCTCCATCTCTGCATGATAATGCCTTCGGGATATGGCATAAGAGAGGTATTACACTATTTACAAATCTGCATATAGATAAAATGTTCGCGTCCTTCTCTCAACTGTCCCGGGAATTTAAGCTCCCCAAAACTTTCGAAAATCTTTTTAGATATTTTGAGATTCGTGATTTTGCAAGGAAAAACTTTAAAGATTTCCCGTTGCTTCCTCCCAAAACTCTTCTAGATAATATACTTGAGACCAGTCCCCACAACAAACGTGTTGCTTCCCGTCTACATGACCTCATCCCAAGTTCCACACCGTCTCAAGATCTGTCAGTAACACAGCAGTGGGAAACTGATCTAGACTATGAGTTTCTGGACGGTGAGTGGGACGAAGTTTTGGACAGAATCCATTCCTCCTCCCTCTGCGCCCACCACAGTCTTATCCAAATGAAGCTCATCGCCAAATATACTGGACCAAGGTCAGGCTGTCTAAAATAAACCTGACATTGAACCTATATGCGATAGATGCAAGCAGGCTCCAGCTACTTTGATGCACATGTTCTGGCTCTGCCCCACTTTATTTATGTTCTGGAAGTCAATTTCTGACTATTTCTAAAGCATTAAAAACAGTTGCATACATCTTGAAAAGATAAGATACACACGCCGGGGCAAGGCAGAGAAACTCCATTCTATTTGGGGTCCATTTATTTCTCTCTTCTCCTCTCTCAGCGTCAGCGAGCACACTCCTCTGCCGGCTCCTTAAGTCTAACTCATTCTTAACCTGACCCATGCTTCAAACCAACCTCATACAATATCCAACCTCAACCCCCCCCCACCCCCCTTTTTTTACTAAATATTATTATTTATTTTTTTATTTATTTTACTTCATTCAGTTATTTGTGAGTTTTGTTTTGCCTGAGGTGTGTGTGCTTTTCTGTTGTGGTCATGTCTTATTTAAGTGTCGCTGTCTGGGCAGTGGGAGAGGAGTGCATTGTTAACCCATTGAAAGAAATGTAAACAACAAACATTTGAACCCATAACGTGAGCTAGCAAGTTCGCCGAGGCCTACAGCTGATTAACCAAAACATTTGAACACTACCACGTGAGGTAGCCTTCGCACTGGTTGTACAGCTAAGCCTCAACCAACAACTCTGCACTTGAACGCTCGGTAGTAGCTACCTTGTTTGCCTAAACAGAACAAATCCACAACCATGGAAGAATATTTACAGGTTGTGATACTGAATCTACAGGTTGCAAAGATCCAGCCGTGAACTGTGCCCGGTTTATATAAGATTGACATATACAGGTTACCATTACAGACAAAATGGCCACATCGATGTACGCACACACCATCCCTCACCTCTCTGAGTTTCTCCTGGGCCTCTGCCAGGGAGGCCTGCTTCTCAGCCAGCTGGAGGGTGGCCGCCTGCAGCCGGGCTCGCTTGGGCTCCACCACCCGGGAGATACGGCCGTACACCTGGGGTCCACCGGGGCCGTGAGACACGGGAGGCAGAGGGTGCGGGAGGATGGGCGGATTTATACCTTTGTAATGCACTCCGTCATAACAACACAAATGTATACATTTTATTTGTGTTTTTTTGTGTTGAATGTGTGCGGTATGGTAAGGCATACCCGCAGTCGTAAATAGTGGTCTGTGTGTTTAGGGGTGTGTCTGTGTGTGTGTGTGTGTGTGTGTGTCTTTGTCCGTGTTTATCTTTGTATGTATCTGTGTTTGTGTGCATGTACTGTCTATGTATCTACAGTATGTGTATCTGTATATGTCTCTATATGTACTTGTGTGTGTGTATCCCTGTGTATCTGTGTGTATGTATCTATGTGTGAGGGTGTTTCTGTGTGTGTGTGTTTTGTATCTGTGCATCGTGGGTATGTATGAATGTGTGAGTGTGTTTCTGTGTGTATCTACGTCTGTCCAGGTGAGCCTGGGAGCTCCTCCCTCACCTCCATGGCTCTGACCCACATGCAGAGGGACTTGGCAGCCAGCGACACCCTGCCAATGATCTCGGGCTGGAAGTCGGCCTGCGTGCAGTACTGGCCCGTCTTCTTCAGCACGCGGTCCGAGATGTTGTCCTTGTCGAAGTTCACCAGCGACTTGATGAAGCTGGACTCACCTGCAGGTGGATAGTACAGCAACACATGGATCAGAGGACAAACACGGAACATGTTTTAAGCCCTGTTGTCTCTTTCCAAACACTTGGCCTGTGTGTAGTTCTCAAGACTATATATATATATATATGAAAACAATTTTGGGTACATTTCGCCATACCAGCAGTGCCTTTGTGAGCATATATCTGTTTACTTGGCTTGGTATCCCTTTCCATAGATATTTCATTTTAGGTAACAAAAAGCAATTTTTTATTACATCACTTCCATGTGTGCTTTCCTAAAATTCACCTAACTTAACCTTCACTGTGTCCTCCTGCCATTCACCCCTCTCCTGTTCCCCATCCATCCATCCATCCCTTGTTCCCAGTCCATCCCCTCTCACCCATCCATCATCCCTTGTTCCCAGTCCATCCCCTCTCACCCATCCATCCATCCCTCCCTCCTTCTCCCTCCCCTCACCCAGCTGTCTCTTAGCCTCTGCCCAGGTGGGCTCCTTGCACAGCAGGATCATGACAGCCTGCATCACCGTCTCAACCAGTGCCGGGGGACGCCCGTACGACTTGATCTCCGTCATGTCCTTCTTGTTCAGGGACTCCAAGGCCTGGCCAAAAAGAAACAACACAACAAAACGTAACGTACATTGAGGTAAGGAAGGAAAGGAGGAAAGGACATTTAGAAAAATGAATGTAAGAAAGAGACAGAGAGAGATGAAGGAAAGTAAGAAAGAAAGAAGAGATAGAAAGACAAATTGCCTTTTAGCAGTCAAAAGAGCGACACACACATTACATTTAACTCAATGGGGATCACACACTGTACAGCATCAAAGCAATCAGATCGTCACAAACACCTTTTGCGTTTCCACCAAAACTACCTGGAACTTTTAGGCCCAGGAACTACATGTCAACGTATTAAAGGTTCCTTCAGCCCATTGTTGTCTGCGTTTCCACCGCGGTCTAAAGACCCACGAAAGTTAGGCAAATGAAGGTCCTTTTACATCAGGCACATAACGAATAAAGTAAATAAAATAGCGAGAAATAAGAATAAGCAGACGGATTCAACCCTCAACCTCATAGCCAGTGAATACGAGCGTATCTTCCGTACTTCCATCCAAGTGTAAAATAGTGTGGTGAAGGGCTTGATGATGGTATTATGATAAGCGAGTGTGCGTTCTTTAATACAGCCCTTTATTCGAGACGTTGGTTTTGAGGATGTTTCCCTGTTCGATGAAATGAAATGTCAGCCATTTCAGCCCTAAATTCAGCCCTAAAATTCCTGTACTTTTGGAAAGTACTACCTCATGAGCAAGGACTTTTTGGGGCGTAAAATAATGTGCCCGGAACTTAATTTGGACCCTGGTTCCTGTGGTGGAAGCGAGTCCCTCCAAAGGTTCCTAGTTCCTGGGGAAAGTTCCTGCGGTGGAAACACGGCTTAAGGAACCCAACCAGAGAGCAGCCAGCGAGCTGGTGGGAGGTGTCTGACCTTCATGGCCTCCTCCAGGGCCGGCAGGGCCTCGTCCAGGTCCCTCTGGGCGTTCTCAGCCATGGCCTTACACTTCACCTCCTCTGCCCCGATCTTCTCACTGTGGGCTCCTACTGCCTGGACGCATGGTGGATGGAGTGACAATATGTTTATGTCTTGTATGTCTTATATGACTATAATAAAACAATGTCACTTCATCTTAACTATAGCTTAACTACATTGCAAGTTCAGTCTTCCTACATTAACTACAGTGCAAGTACATTATAACTTAAGTTGAATCAGTTTAACTACAGGGGCAATACACGCATACATTGCACAGAGAAATATGGCCTTAAATATTCACAATACTCAGTAATGTTGCCGGTGGAGTATGTGGGTGTTGTAGGGCAGAATTAACATTTTAATCACATTTGATTAAAATCTGGGTTTCGGCAAGGCAACCCACATGAAACCCCTCTCGATAAGCACTGCTTTGATTATTTTTACTGCAGTGAAAGACCTTTGGTGAAAGTTATATTTAGTCCTTAGTGGGTGTTGCCATTCACACACAGTCCTGTTGGCTTTTGCTTTAAGAGTCACCGTTCTGTCATGACGGCGGCAGACTGTGGTCATGGTGGATCTGTCATGTTTAATGATCTTTGAGGTCCTCATCTGTTCTCCACCGTGACAGCCAGTTCAGACGCAAAAACTGTCTGCGGTGCAACACATTGAAGTGGACGAGGTGCACATCCTCCATGTTATGACTCCTGGTCATAGGTTTGAGTTGTCTGTGTTAATCCCTCTGGTCATGTTTCTTACCGTCATTGTTTGTGAGTTTGAGTGTTTATTCATTTAGTGAATTTGGTGTTTGTGATTGATTGGTTGGACGTGCAGGTTTACTCCCTGCTGATTGGCTTGCCAGGTGGCATCTACGTTTAACGACCAGCAACGGACCACACACATGTGGCCATCGCTATTTCATCAATGTACCATGTCTAAGTTTAGCTGTCTTTCTGTTATTTTGTTGTTAAAACATTAGTTTTCTTTTCAATTCACTTTGTTTACGTTGTTCTTCTTAGCTTGGGTGGAAGACCCGCGCTCACTCGCTACGCAGCGCTTAATCAACACTATGAGGGTGACGACGAATGCCCACCTTCTGCTGTTCGTCGGCCTCTCTCTTCTGCTGGACGATGACCACCAGGTACTCCTCACACTGCTTCTGGTAGTTGGCCACCTTCACCTTGGCCTCCTCCAGCTCCAGGGACATGGCCTGCACCTTCTCCCTGGTGTCGTCGATCTTGTGCAGCCCGTTGCTCAGCTTGCTCACCTGCTCGCCCAGCTCCCTGCGCTTCTCCCCCAGCAGCCTGCAGGGAGAGGGACACAAGCACACGCGCGTTGAGGTACGCAAACCTGCAATGGTGTGCGCGCGCATGCCCCCGCGTACACACACACGCACACACATGGAGACGCACACCACACGGACACAGATAAACAACTCAAGCACACGTAGGAAGAGACGCACACACTGACACATGTATACACACGCAGTGAGCACGCACGCACACGCACACACGGTCACCAACACACAGGAACAAGTCAGAGTGCAGTACTGCAGGGCTTGAAGTGTATGTGAATGGACAGGGCTGTTTACCCAGAGAGAGAGGGAGGTAATGTCAGGGGAGAGCAGAACGGCGGGGGCCAGATTAATGGAGGGTGAGCAAGAGAGGAGCGGACTAGTGTGACACTGGACGCAACAAGATGACGCTTTAACGAGAGCAACAACAGCAAAGTGAGGGAGCAGATCAACCGCATCCTTCCTGTGTTAAGTTGAAAAGAAAACAACAGTGCACGTGCGTGCGCACAATGTTCGACCCAGCGCCTGGCTTCCAGTTTGAGCAGCCTTCAACACGGAGCAACACTAAATGTGGCCCATCCAAGGCCTGTGGATTCGGCTCCGCGTGTGTGGGCTTATTTGGGTTAACAATTAGTCTTGGCCCGCCGCCTTCTCTGTGATAAACCTGCTGGGCTCCAGCCATACAAATGACCTTCTAATTCTGCACACCGGCTCCTCCACTCCCGGGTCACGATGGGGGGGCTCGTGGCAAGAAGTTGATGAAAGACAATTAATGAGCTGAGGCAGGTGAAGGAGGCACCTGCGGTTAGCCTGAGGGTTTTGTCATCAATTTGATTCACTTAGTCCTTTAAAGAGTCTCTTATGCAAAGTGACACACAGTGATCCTTCAGATACAGGTCATTCAGGAGCAGGTAGGGCTTAGTCAGGGCATCTTGCTCAGGGATGGGCATATTGGGGTCAGAACCCAGAACCTTTTGGCTGGGAGTCCCCCTGACCACATCACTATCCTGCCCTCAGACCTACTGCATTTGCTGGTTTGGCAAAGCCTGTGATAGTTGAGAAAGCAGGTTTTGTGTGTTTGTTCTCTCTCTCATTGCACATGACTGTTATCTCTGTGTTAACCTGCTCACTGCACTCACAGCTGGAAGGTAGATGCTCATTGCCTTACAAGCCAGTGTTGGAAACGACCTGATCAAACCGAACCACCGGCCCATTGATGGGCCGGTGTTTGTTGCTGACCAGCGATGGCTGTCCATAACTTTCAGCACTGCTCAAAGCCTTGTAGTGCCGCTCTTCATCTTTTTTATTATTGCTATATAAAAACTCAAAGTCTAAATTATATCTTCTACCATTTCTGCTTGTCCTTCTTTGCAGCGTGACCCTACAGTGTATTTGCAGTGCGCCCCAAACTTGTGCCACCAAACATTCAAATTGGAATTTGCAAAACGGTGCTACAAATCCTATAGGCTGGCAGAGTGGCTGGAGGCAAATCTTACTTCTTGTATCCCGACACCAGCTCCAGGTAATTGGTCGGGGTGACGTAGTTGTGCCTCCTGAGCTCCGCCCTCATCCTGTGTGAGAAGTGGGCCACAGACTGGTGCATGGTGACGAAGACGCTGGCCACCTTGGTCTGGATCTACAGCCAGCAAGGAGGAGAACAAGAGGAAAGTCATGTTACCTTGTGATGTAACACAATGGAGATCATGACCAGGATTCCCTTTGGTTCACAATATACATGTAAGATAAGATAACCTTCACTTTATTAATCCCCAAAGGGAACTTCAGGTGTAACAGCAGCAGAAAAAAAGTGCAAATGGAGCAAGAGAAGAGAAATATCTTATATTTAATTAATAATAATTTGTAATAATATCATCTGATCATTTGTAATAATAAAATACAAATGTGAATAAAAAACTGGACTATCCAGAGAGTTTTGAAGATGTAAGGATCTCATACCGACAGGGTCATAGTTAATGCCAAGCACTTTCTAATCGTTATCTTAAAAGGACATATTTCTCATCAAGGGGAAAAAAAGAAAAAAGTAAAATGCCAAATTGTAAACAGAGTAAAGAAAACAGGCGTGCGAGTCGATGATGAATGATGACGAGAAGTGTTGAGAAACGACGAGAGACAGAGAGAAAAACATGACAGGAATACAAAGACCACCTCCACCCGTCATGAATAAATAAATAAGTAATACATGGCAGTAAAACCCCTGCTAACGTGAAACGAGCTCCGGGGGCGGAGATGGGGAAGCTTGTAAATGCAATTAGACCCGGGGTCGCGTTCAGTGGGCACGGAAATGAAAAGTCACCCGATGTGGAAACATGCGGCCCTGCTCTGTTACTGTTGAACAGGCTCAGGTTAATGCCTCTGTTCCACTGGATGAACCACCCAACCCCCTCTCTCTGCTCTCTGGTTCAGCCCTTCGTCAGTGGAACGGGTGGCTGCTTCTCCCTGGGAAGGACGGAGAGCTGGTTTATCCCCGGGGGGACTAGGTGTTGGACCAGGTGTGTTTTATTCATAGGGGCACCAAACATGAGCATGTGAGACCCACACACACACACAATATCACACACACACACACACACACACACACACACACACACACACACACACACACACACGCACACACACACACACACACAC
>JAOPJO010000061.1:7232303-7243237 GCA_027123675.1 Molva macrophthalma | reverse complement strand
GAATGAGAGAGAGAGAGAGAGAGAGAGAGAATGATAGAGAGAGAGAATGATAGAGAGAGAGAATGAGAGAGAGAGAGAGAGAGGGAGAGAGAGAGAGAGAGAGAGAGAGAATGAGAGAGAGAATGATAGAGAGAGAGAATGATAGAGAGAGAGAATGAGAGAGAGAGAGAGAGAGGGAGAGAGGGAGAGAAAGAGAGAGCACACTTCTAACATGCTAGACAGAGCGCATGATGGGCTCGGGGGAGTGTAACATGCCCCCTACCCCCGTGTGTTCCAGCTCAAAGCGTGGATCAGAGCACTCTCTCAAACCAGGCCACAGCTGCCCAAAGTAGGCCAATGGCCAGGCCACCGCGGCCCCGCTGCTCTGCGTTGTTGTGTTGCTTCTGTCCTAGATTCCAGGCGGTCAAAAGGACGCTGTCCATGCTGTGAGATCACCTAGGGGAGGCGTGCAGTGTCTTTAATCACGAGACCTCACGTGTATAGTATCTCTGTTGGAACAGGATTCTCCAACGCTAGGTGAGGGGGTTGGCTGATATATATTTATATATATATAAATATCTATATCTATTTAAATAAAACATAATCTTATGTTATTGATGTGAAAACAATTCAATCGGTACACCTCGCCTATTTATTACAGCAAACATTGGCACCAGTGAAACCGGCCCGTCAGTACCGGTCGCCTGTGCAAGGTTATTTATAGGAAATGGTGGACAGAGGGCGAAGCGATGTAATAAATGGATTGCTGCAAATTCGTTGGAGCAACTTCAGATTGCAGCAGAAGCAGAGCCGACGCAGCCTGACACATGCACCGAGGAAAAGTGGTAATGTTGAGAAAAAAACTGCACGGTAGGTAACTTTCAGGTTGTAAAGTCTTGTACTGTATGACATTTTATCATTGTCAGCACTGCGGAAATATGTATGCTATTCCCTTTTCGTGGATGTTGTTGTTGTTCCGTAGCTTTGCATATTAACGATCATGAACACGACACCTAGGAATTCTCTTCCCGTAATGTTGTCATAATTCATGCCATTTCTGTGGACGTTTTAATTCATAGTGCATTAAAATACCGCAAGTGCATACATAGCATTCATAACTTAGCATGTGCGCCCCGACCAGCTCCCCCTAGTGGGACTCGAACCCCTGAGTGTTAATGCCATGCTCTGCTCCACAACAACCATAAGTCAGACAACAAAGTGTTCGGGACCATGCAGTGTTTCTCGCCTCCCCTCTGTCTTTCACAATAATAATTCCATTGCAGCCCCCTCCCCACCACCATCCCTCCATATTCCCACCTGCCTGCCCGGCTGGCTCCAGTACCCCCATGCCAGGCTAGCGCTGGGTCTGGTCTGCCCGTGTCTGGCTTTCTGCTAGCCGCTATGCTAACACCCCCCCGATGATCTCCCTGGCACATCATTACTGATCCCAACAGGCAGCCGCAGCCTGGCAGCGCTGGACATAATAACACCCAGCCGTGTGTTATTAATGTGTGTGCGTGTGCACGTGTGTGTGTGTGTGTGTGTGTGTGTGTGTGTGTGTGTGTGGAGCGGATGGGGGAGCAGAGGGAGAGCGAGAGCTAGATAGAGAGAGAGAGAGAGAGAGAGAGAGAGAGAAAGAGGGTAACATCCTTGAGGGAAGCGGCTGTCGGATAAGTTTTGTAAAGGTTAGTGTAGGTTGTTTGTGACTTTCTTGATGGGATGGGGGGGAGGAAATGTGTTTGTGTGTGTGTCTATGTGTGTGTGTGTGGGTGTTTGTGGGGCTGTGCTGGCATTGGTGTTGGGGTTTGCAAACCTGCCAGAGAGTGATCTGGCGCAGGTGGGAGGGTGTGTATGTGTGTGTGTGTGGGTGTGGGTGTTGGGGTGTGTGTGTGTAGGCGTGTGTATGTTGGAGGTAGCACAGGGCAGAGGTACACACACACACACACACACAAAGCCGAGCCCAAACTACAAACTCAAAGTAAGTGCACACGTACACGGATGAAAACACACGCACGCACGCACACACACACACACACACGCGCGCATACATTCACTAACAAAGACTTGCGTGCGTGGCCAGAGCTTGCACGGCGCATGCTAATCCTATCATCCCCTGGCTGGACTCCAGGCTCCACACTGACACTGATTCCAGGTAAACGCTGGTGGACCACAGGTGCCAGCAGCCGGTGGGGAGACAGAAGGCTTAGCTCTCACCTCTGATCTGGAGTCAGCGGACACGCCCACACGCCCCCACAGAGCACAGCACCCCCACATACTTCAACCTAATTACTGCTGGAGACACAGAGTATAATCAGGACCCACTGGTCCATCATAATACTACTACCACTGATAATACTACTCATTATGAAACCTAATTAGTACTGGAGACACAGAGTATAATCAGGACCCACTGGTCCATCATAATACTACTACCACTGATAATACTGCTCATTATGAAACCTAATTAGTACAGGAGACACAGAGTATAATCAGGACCCACTGGTCCATCATAATACTACTACCGCTGATAATACTGCTCATTATGAAACCTAATTAGTACAGGAGACACCTGGTACAATCAGGACATACTGGGCCATCATAATATTACTGCTGATAATACCAATCATTATGAAAACTCATTGCTACTGGAGAAGGCCTGTATACCAGATGATCGCAGATCACTCCACCTATTAAACATAACAGCTAAAAGTCCCACACCCCTTACAATGACAGGAAATGACGCTGTGGAGTGTGTGTGGTTAATGGCTGGTTTAAGCAGCCTCCTCTGGCCCGAGTCAGACAGATTAGACTCTGGGGGGGGGGGGCTGGGTGAGGCTGCACACATTGTGGTGCAATGTGCAATAATGCACACAGGATACACCAGCCACACAGTCTCAAGAAGATCTCTGACATGGCAGCATGGAACACCTGCTCCGCATGCAATACTGCTCAAACTATGCAATAAAAGCCACCTCATTTTAAAACTGGTGAATGTATGTCACAAGGTCCACCAGGGCTAAATCTAAACGAATGAGACGAAGCGTAAATACGCAAAATTTTTTAAAACAAACATTATCGAATCTCAAGAAGTGGAAAAGACCTTGAAAATCTTTAAATCACACTCCAGATGTTTAACAATTATATTTGTTTTAGTATAAACATCAGAAAAATGTGTTGAGTTTGTTTGTTTGTTGGCCAGTTGGCTGTGAAAGGGAAAGCGGCGTGCCTCTTTGATTAACTATGTTGTTTAGATTTACTCTCTGCTGCGTCTCCATCAGTGTGAGATAACTCACTCTCATCCGCTGGTGGTGGGCACCCTTCACGTGAGAAGCAAGCCAGGAAGGAATGTTTCATTAGCGTACGGGATAGTTCAGGGCTGTATCCCGAGGAAAGCCGGCAGCCGCTCACATTGGCCTGGAGCGGTAAGAGTATCAGCAGGACTGAACTTGAGAAATTAATATATATATGCACCGAACACGCTAGTCGTTGTTAGTGGGACAAAATGTCCTCTTTTGATATCTGATGAATACAGCAGCGCAATATTTGATATCATATTACATGATACATATAAAGACGTAAAGAAGGAAGAGAGAAGCAATAGTAGCAAGCAAGTCACTTCCTTAATTCAAGGCCTGTGTGTGTGTGTGTATGTGTGTATTTGCGTGCGTGTGTATCGGACAAAAAGCTCCAAGGAGCTTCCTCATATGAAAGCCCCCTACCTAACTCACGACCTACATCTGGAACACGGTTTGAGATCTACATCTCAAGTGCCCACTCGGTAGTCCTGCAGCTCAGCGTGTGCCGGCTGTACCTTGCAATTGTTGAAGCCCTCCCCAAACAGGGTGATCTCTGCGATGAGTGTGGAGTCGGGCACCACCATGGAGATGGGTCTGAACATGGACTTCAGGTTGTCCGGCAGCTCGCTGCGGCCTGCATAACCTGGGGGGGGGGGGGGGTACATGATGCGGAAATAATTAGGGAAGGGACAGGGTCGGTAAGGTGGGCAGGCTTGACAGGGATGTAGTCGTGGTAAAGCCTCTTGTAGTGATGATTTGAGCTTTATGTAAAAATCATGGGAGGTCCTCACAGGAATAGTACAAGCTGCCGTGTGTGTTTGTGTCGTGTGTGTGTTTGTGTCGTGTGTGTGTTTGTGTCGTGTGTGTGTATGGGGAGAACTCCGTGCAAGTGGTGACTCACCGGGGTTCATGGTGATGAAGATGCCACAGGACCAGACCAGGCTGATCTCTTGTCCGTCGAAGACGAACTTGGTGAGGCCGGCGGAGAGGGCGGACAGGATGGAGAGGATCTGCTGGGCCACCACCGACAGCACCTCAATGTTGATGCGGTTAAACTCGTCGAAGCAGCCCCACGCCCCTGTCTGGGGCGGCAAAAGACAACTGTTAATATGATAATATATTATGTCCATCGGCATCATCATTTTCAACACCACCACCACCATCATCATCACCACCACCACCACCACCACCAACACCACGCGCATGGTCCTACCTGAGCCAGACCGGAGTACATGCGTCCCATGGACTTGTAGTCCAGGCCCTCGGAGCAGTTGACCACGATGACATACATGCCCAGGGCCTTTCCCAGGTCCTTCACCGTCTCCGTCTTCCCCGTGCCCGCCGGACCCTTGGGAGACCCCCCCCGGTGGAGGTGGAGTGCCGTGGTCAGGGTCATGTAGCACCTGGAACAGAAAATAGTCATACAAATAACTTTAATAGTGGATAGTTTTCCTGGACGGTTATCATCTGGTTTAGAGACAGAGGGAAGGTATTTGATGTGCAGCCCTGAAGTCTAAGACACCTCAAGCTAGTTTGCCAGTTCCATGAATAGCAAATAAGGTCCAGAAACAAGGACAGCAACTTATTTTCCTAGTTTGATATACATGGGTGTCTTAATACTTTGCCACAGGTGACTGCTGTGTGAGTCTGCTATTCTGGCAGTGCCCTTGATGAATATTTAGTAGTTGTGAAGGTAGAAAAGGTAGTTATGGTGTAGGTGAGTTTTTTCACTATGTTACGTCCATATCACTTCAAATTCCGACCACTTCTTCGCCATATCATTTTGAACAATATGATTTAATTGTATCGTTTATTTTTACACGTTTGTTATCTGAGCTGATCAACACGGTGTCAGGAGCAAACAAAGGCCAAAGTATCACCTGAACATCCAGCATTATGCCAACAAAATCACAGAACACCAACAACACAACTGACATGACATTAAATGACAGCATAAAGTCATCCTGTTCATCCTTCCAACAAATCTTCTATAGTTAAGAACCTGGGCTTTCTATGTTCCCATAGGGAGGCTGTAGTAATCACAATGTGATAAACAAAACCCTGTGATCCTGGGTAGCATCCATGCTGTTGTGCTAGATAGAGTGCCAAAACAGGTCAAACTGAATTTCGCTTGTTCATGGACTACGATTAATCCTGTTTTAACGAGGAAGCGGCGCTTTTTAAACTTACTTATGCCACCCTGTTGGCCAATAAGTGTCACGAGGACCATATAAAAGACCCATATCAATTAGTTTTATTACGTTCCCTCCCGGAACTATACTTTAATAATAATGCATGCAATATGGTCCCCTGTGTGAGGCAATGCTGGACTTATTGTAGTAAAGTAATATGCCCAAAAGGGAGTACTAATTTACCCAATAACAGGTCTAATCCCATTGCCGACATCCTCGCTATACACACGAGGTATAAGCCAGTCATTACACTGACGACCTTAATGCTAGAGTCCGTCTGGTCCTGATGGAGGTCTGTAATTATACGTATTACTAATCAAACGGGAGAATTTGTCCGGCACCACGCTAGAGAGAGTCTGATGCTAAACACCGTGGCAACAGTGACTCGGGTGCACGGCAGCAGACTTGATCTGTTATCACATAATGGAATGGAGGCATTGGACATTGGCTGGAGATCCACAGGGCGAGAGAGAAAGGAAGAGAGAGAGACATTGACCTGTCTGTCAGCGGGGTGATGACCAGGCGTCCGGAGTTGCCGAGGTACTCGTAGCCATACTTGAACTGCGTGTTGGTCTGCCGGATAACGCAGTCCTCCAGGTCCTGAGAGCGGGAAGGCGAGGTAGACAAACAGAGCGAGAGAGAGCGAGAGAGGGTGGGAGAGAGAGAGAGAGCGAGAGAGAGAGGAACACAGAGAGATAGGGCCATACAAACAGAGGGGAGTGACGGAGATGAATTAAGAGAGAGAGGAATGAGAGAAGCAATGAGAAACAGAACCAGACGGTGAGAGATTGAGAGGGACAGAGAGACAGAGAGAAGGAAATAAAAGAGAACATAAACACAGTGAGAAGGAAGGAAAGGTTGACGTGAACATTTTTATTTAGCCTTTGTGTCTCCGTCCTCCGACTCAGACACTCATCTTGTGCCGTGTTGTGCGTTTTATTCTGACAGACCAGTGGGGTGAGACCATGGCCCGTTTCTCTGCTGCAACTTCCAAGGGTAGACTGAAAAAAACAGCACAACAACAACCGAGAAAACACCAGAGTGTAGCAGCTAGAGGGCAAAGTGTGCCCAGTGGGCCTGTTGTGCTGCTGTGTTTCTGCCAAACACAGCAGGAAGAGGCTGTATATTTGTCCTGGTTTTAGCTGGTCGCTGTGCTTTGAACCTGTGAATGCCAAGCTTGCAGTGGCGTCTTATTACGGAGATACTGACAGATAGGTTCGGAAACTCGAATGTGTGGACTCAGATGGGCGTGTATGAGTCACTGATCACCGTTGACTGAAAACAAAAAAAAAGCTGAACAAAACTGGTCTTGCATTTCGATTTTCGAGTCCTTGAACCGGTAAGGAATATGTCAATTATCACTCTTTTAATGTATTTTTATAAAGGGAATATATAGCTTTTAACTTGTATAAATGCTCTGATGACACAATGGTATGTCCTGAACCGAATTGTACTTTTTTGGTTTAGTTTTTTGCGTCTGATTACTACTTGACGAAGACTTACAGATTCAAGCTGCTATTATTTTAATAATAGATGTCATCAATACAACCTTATGGATGGCAGTCATTATTCACCCACTGGGGTGACATAGGGGGTTAAAAGAGTAGCATTGAGACACCTGAATGCGAAGAGCAGAGCAACAACCTCCATTCATACAGGGTTCGACTCTCAATTCCTCACCTGACCTGGAATCTCAACTGGCAGAAACACCACCCACTGGTTGAAGTAATTTGCAGTGTCTCTCATACTGCACAACAGCAAAAGCTAAAAGTGTACACACCCAGCACCTG
This sequence comes from Molva macrophthalma, assembly GCA_027123675.1. NCBI lineage: Eukaryota > Metazoa > Chordata > Actinopteri > Gadiformes > Lotidae > Molva > Molva macrophthalma. Next base: position 7,235,980 of record JAOPJO010000061.1, on the reverse strand, counting down.
GGCAGCTGTGATTAAATGTTCCGGTGTGTTACTGTAGGTCAGTGGAGGTGTTCTGAGGGCGAGTGACCTTAAAGTGCATTCAAGGCTGAGATCAAGCTGTGTACCAGCCAACGCCGCCACAGGGACGTTTTCACACCGTTTATTATTTCATTTTCTATTTTAACCTTAAGCTGCTGCTGGTATTGGCTTCATTCCTCTCTGCATGGCCTTCTCTGAAAAGATCCGCTCTACACACATTTTAAACCCTCACAAAGGATGTATACTGAATAACGTGTCCTTTAACACGCTGTATTAACAATGTAAATCACCCCTCCAACCCCGACCCCATGAACCTCATGCAAAAATGATCAAAACTGTGATGGATTTACATGCATTTGCATAGTGGAACATATAGGGTTTGAACTGCCTCTGATGTCATAGAATGTGCTCTTATTCATCTCCAACTACGGGAGAACGAACAGTCAACAGTCCTCTGGGGACAAGTCATTCACATAAAACTGTGTCTGTGTATCTGTATACTCAAAAAGTCCCAACGAAAAACACCTTTCCACCTGTCTATCCATCCTTCCATCCATCCATCCATCCATCCATCCATCCATCCATCCATCCATCCCTCCACACAACCACCCAGCCATCCATCCATCCATCCATCCATCCCTCCACACAACCACCCAGCCATCCATAATAGCAAAGTAAATCTTTAATGTCCCAGAGGGGCAACCTGTTGTCATAGTAGTACAATAGAAAACACAAACATCATATCAATCCCGAGAACACCTATGATGGAGGAGATGCTGTCGCTCACATACCTTCTCCCAGTAGAGGCGCAGCTGACAGAGCCAGTCGAAGGCGCTGATGTCACAGCAGCCCATCTTGGCCAGCTTGTCGAGGACGTCGCGGGCGTGTACCTCCACCGTGACCAGCGCCACGATCTTCAGCCGCATGATCTTGGACAGGTCGCCCCTGATGGCGTCCGAGTAGCGGTTGAGCATGGACACCTGGAGGAGGCGGAGGAGGAGAAGGTTGAGGAGGAGGAAGAAGAAGAAGGAGTAGGGAATGTTTGATTTGCGCTCAGATGCAGTGCACATCCACTCCCCCACAGAGAGAGATTGATAAAACACATCTTATAAGCCGCCAGTTTTGTCTTTGAAGTCGATTGGATTTTTAACACCGGAGCAAGTCCGCCATTACCAGTGCACAAAGGCTTGCCTTTCAGCCCCTCCGGTCCACCACATTTCCAAATTGCCGGAGCAAAGTAAGAGCGCAAAGGAACATTGTGAGTATAATTAAAAGTGGAACAGGACAATCCCCCACTGACTCGCCGTTGCCTGCGATGACTGCCAATAACCGAGAGAGAAATGAACCGCCTTGATGAGAGAATTTTGAACATGAACAAAGAGCACTGAAATGTCTCCTTTGGGTTCCACACTCTGTCTTCCAAGCCCACTACAAACCTGTTATAAAACTCATTCTGAAATCTTATGATGCTGATTGAAGTTCTGTGGGGCAGGTGTGTAGTGTCATTTCTAGGGTGTGTGAGACAGCATCCTTAACCCTACCTGCATCTTAATGATGTATCTGAAGAGACTGTAAGTTGATTTGGATGAGAGTGTCCAAATGGTAATCAGAAAATAGATTTGATTACATATGTGATCACATATTTTGAATGTATCAGTTTGCGTCATGGGGCTTTTATTTTGATAAAGAATATATTTTCATTTGTTTCTCCAACCTGTTTTTTCTTCAGGGCCCTGAGATCAGACTTGTCGCCCCTCTCCTTGCCAGTGATGAGGGACTTGGTCACGTCGGTGGTCCACTGGATCTGACTGGCCGTGATGACCATCTGGTAGAGACGACAGTCAACACCACACATCCATCTTTCCAGAGCGAACAACTCCTCTGTCCGTCAGAGCTCACAATTCCGACTCCATTGTTTTATTCAATGAGAAAAAATACAAATCTGAAGCCTAATCGAATAGCTTTGACATTTCATTAACTAAAGACATGTCTGGGATTTATATAATAATTAAGTTTTTTTTGTAATAGAACAGAGGGTTTGAAAACGGCTTCGTCGACAAATAAAAGGCAGACTGCTTCACAAAGGCAGAAGCCATTCAATCATCCATTCATGAATCAGACACAGTTTGAGTGAAGACCATGTCACGGTGTGTCTCTCAGTCACAGTCGGAAGAAGGAGAGACACATTAGGGGGTTGGGAAGGTGAAACAGGGGGAGAAGGAAAGGGAGAGACAAACGTACCTGTCCCGGCCAATCTCTGACCCATTTGTCTCTCTTGGCCGTCATCTTCTGCAGCGCCAGGCGGCAGTTCCTCAGGGAGTCCTTGAGAGTGGCGCGCATAGACCGCTCAATGTCACACAGCCAGCTCTACGCACACGCGCACACACACACACACACACACAACCATTTAGAAACACATAAGACGCACACACACACAGACATTTCCCTAAAACTTCAAAACCACTGTGCCAATGCGCCTTGTGAATAGGTCATTTCAGAGCCAACATGGCCGACGACGGGGTCAGGGTTCACGAAGTACCTCGACCGGTTTCTCCAGGGACACCGACTGGGTGAACTCGACGAACTCTCCGTCCGCAGAGAACATCCCGCTGGCTTCCGTCTTGTTGCTGCTCACTCCAACCTACGGAGACAGGAAAAGATATTTGTGGCTCGTTCTCCCCATCTCCCCGTCAGTGTATTGTCATTCTCCACAGGTGTGTGTGTGAGCGTGAGTGTGTGCGTGGGTGCGTGCATGTGTCTCTGTGTGTGCACCTTGGCGATTTGCAGGCTGGTTATGTTGTCGAAGCACTTCTTGAGGTGGGGCTGCACGGCGGCAGGGTTGCGCGACTGCCCCAGGATCTCCAGCAGGTCGTCGTTGGACAGGAAGTAGAACCTGGGGAACACCTGCCGCTTGGTCTCCAGGTACATGTCCAGCGCCCGTTGGATCTCCTCCAGCTTCACGTTCATCTCCACCAACTTCTCCTGCAGGCCTGAGGCAGACGGACGGACGGATGGAAGTTTCCTATAACTCCACACTGTTTACAACACATTGACTCGGTCCAAGACTCTGACTGGCTGTTCGTCTGTAATCGTGTAACCGTATGAGGCTTTTATTAACATTTCACTCGTGCATATGGTGCACTTATAACATGGCATTAACCAAATCGTGGTCATTGGCGCCTCACAAACTCTGGATTTGATCAGATTCAGCTTGAATGGGCCAAATCGTTTTTTAAATGTTATTATTTACACACTAGGAGTTATCTATAGAGCAGAGACAGTGGCAGTTTTGCTTCATGAGTGTGATGTCGTTGGGGTGAAGATGGTGTTTCGGTGTTGTATTGTACCAGGGCACTAGTGGTGGTGGTGTAACAGTACCAGGGTGATGGGTGTATTGTACCAGGGTGGTACTAGTGGTGGTGTAACAGTACCAGGGTGATGGGTGCCCCTCAGGGCATTGTTGTCCTTGTGGAGCCGGTCCATGATGCACTTCCAGCTGGAGTTGATGTCGTCGAAGTCTTGGGACTCACGAGGCAACTGCTTTCTGATGTCCTCCCCCATGAAGATGTTCTGGATCAGAGACATCGAAGAGAGAGAGAGAGAGAGAGAGAGAGAGAGAGAGAGAGAGAGAGAGAGAGAGAGAGAGAGAGAGAGAGAGA
>JAOPJO010000061.1:7218026-7225526 GCA_027123675.1 Molva macrophthalma | reverse complement strand
AGATGGATATCGGGCCTCTGGGTCTTTCTCCGGTTAGCTTTGTTGTACTATTATTATTATTTTGTTTCTTGTCATTCCCCAAGCGCTTGGCAGCCAGTCTATTGCTTGAGAGGCCTGTTTTAGCTCGAGAGAGATAGCCATCTTTTCTACCATCGCGGTTGCCGAGTTTTGTTTGGTAGCCGCGACATGCTTTGCATTAGCCGCCGCACGGCTGCTTCCAATTGGCTGAGAGTCGTCACGCTGGTGGTACCCCCACCCAGACCCCCTGGCCCACCACCATCCCAAAATGTAAAAACGTGTGTAAAAAAACACCAAGAAAAACGCAAGAACACATATTGTGTAGACACATATGTGTAGAACTAGCATATACAAATAGTTAACAGAATGTAAATGTTTTGTTTGTGTTTTAACTATGCAATCCTTTCTACCTTTTAAAATTCTCCACAAAAACAGGAACATTTTAGAGGGGGTTCATTTGAATGAGCTTCCTCCCCTGTGTGTTGACTGTAGGGGCCAGTGTTGGACTACTACAGCCTACCTACTCACTGTACAATCAGTGGCCACGGCTGGGGCCTCTCATTGAGCCAGGCCCCAGGACTTATTCTAATGTGCAGCAGATGGCCGGCTGCATTTCTGCCCTATTCATCTCTCTCTCTCTTGCTGTTGCCCCAAGCCATTGCTAAGGATGAGAGAGGGGGGGAATGAGAGAGTGAGAGATTAGGAGAACCTACTGTAAAATGCAATCACACGGGAGTGGTTAGGGTTTGAGATACTTTCAAGCTTATTTCAAGAGACCTCCTGTTTATGGGGCTGCTTTTCTGGCTTAGCTTCTTGAATCCATGTAGAGCCGTGGATGGGGAAATGGACTCGTAAGGCTGTGCCCATAGGGTGTCTTCCCATCAACATGGGAAGACACACAGATATCAAGGTGGTGGTGGGGGGTACCATGAAACCAGAGCCTGCTCCAAGAGAGAGGGAGAAAGAGAGAGTATGTGAGAGGCACCGGGCGCAAGGGAGAAAGAGAGAGAAAAATAGAGAAAGTGAGAGCGTTGGGGGAGATACTGGAGGTGACCACTGGATGGCAGTATTGAGCCACAGTGTGCCGTGAGGCCCGGTGAGCGAGGAACAGCCACTGCTGAAGATATAATAAAGACACAAATCAATGGCCATAATTCAGCAGACAGCCACAGCCTTGGTTAAAGTTATAGTTTCTACTTCCTGTTTTCCCACAGTGCCCTCGCCACGTACCCTCCCTCTCATGCAGAGAAGGAGACAGCAACAGAGGACACATTAGGACAGACTGATAAGGAGACAGACAGGTAGGCAGACGGACAGGGGAACCGACAGATAGATAGATTGACAAATAGTAAAGCGATGGTCAGACATGTTCAGGGTTAAAGAGAGACAGCCAGACAGATGGATAGACAGACACAGATGGATAGACAGACATAGATGGATAGACAGACAGACGGATGATATGACATACAGGTAGAAAGAGACAGACAGACAGACATCCATGAAGATAGATCAATGGCTAGACAGACAGACAGAGACAGACAGACACACACAGAGACAGACAGTCAGAAAGCAGAGCAGCTGATGCAATAAAGGAGATGGGGGATGCTGCTTCTCACAACGACTATTACAACCAGCTATCAAGCTCATCGGGGACGAGGCATCAAAAAGAGAAACAGAGAGAGCGAGAGAGACAGAGGTGTGTGTGTGTGTGTGTGCGCACGTCACGCCGCCACCATTTCGCCATGTGTGTGCGGGTACATGACGAACATGCCAGGCGATTGTTTTGTCAGCGACGGTTCCCCGGGGAGCCATTCGGAGTGCAGTTGGAGAACAGATTAGACGGGGAGACAGAGTGCACGCATGCACTCTGGGTCCCCGGGCACGGCGAGGGAAGACGGCGTCGAGTGTGTGTGCGTGGGTGTGTGTGTGTGAGAGTGGGTAAGTGTATGTTTACGGAGCACAATGGCAGGCAACACACAAAACGCGCTTGTGGGTGTGTCTCACAAACCCTGCACAAACAACAACAACAACTGTTAGAAAATTTTGAGCCGGCGTGATTGCGGATTTCATCACAAACAGCGTAAGAGTGGTCACAGGGATTTGTCTTCATAAAGGGAGAGCGAGCGAGCGTGTGTGCGTGCGTGCGTGCGTGTGTGTGTGTGTGAGAGAGAGAAAGCAGAGGCGAGGGACAGTGAGGGATGAATGGCTCTGGCTGAGCGTGGTAATTCCAGGTGATTTGTGCGTGTCGTGCACGCCGTTATTGTAAAAAGGCTAGGCAGCGATGCAGCTGTGTGGTGGCTCACGCTTCTGCCACCACTGCAGACCTACAGGAGGCCCCAAACACAAACACACACACACACACAAAATACCCTCCATTGCTTAACCCAGCAAGGAGCGATGATTCTTTAGTCACTTCAATAATCCCCATTACTTACTGTATGGACAGGTAACACACACACACACACACACAGAAGATCCCCGGCCGGTGTGTGTTTGTGTGTGTGTGTGATGTCTTCCTGCGTGTCCTACTCATATTTTCCCTGGTATCTCATTTAATCACCACAGCCAGGCCCAGACGCTAGCCACCCGTTATTGAAAGACACAATCATTTGGAATTGCTTCAGTTCCCCTCACCCGCCCCCCCTGGTGGCACCCTGCAAGAGTACCAAGAGGCTCCAGGAGCACGAGTCAACCAGAGAGCGGAGATGGAGATATCGACGAGGATGCCATACCTCCCTCCCCACCCCATTTTTTGTACTAAACGGAGGTGTCCCTGTTTGTGTGTGTCTTCCCTCCCCTGTCTCTCTCTCTCTCTGTTTCCTCTCACTCTTCCCTCTCTTCCTCTCCATCTTCCCCTGTCACTCCCATAAACCCTCTCTCTCTCCATCTCTCTCCTGCTCTCTCTAGTATCGACTTTTTACGTCTGTTTGCCTAGTTCCGTCGATCGAACATGGGGCTGCGGAGAGAGAGAGAAAGGGAGGCTGGTGTTGTGTTGTGTTTCAGAGCAAATTTGAAGGCGAAATAAGGGGATAGGAAATAATGGAAATAATTTTCTCGTCCTTCTTCTGCACAAAATGGCTGGTGGTAACAAGGACGGTGATTTAGTACAGAGAGAGAGAGAGACTACACAAAGCAATAGGAGACTGAGAGGACAGAGAGAGAGCTGATAAGAGACTGAAGAAGTGAGAGGATGAGGTAAAGAGAGCGAAAGAGAGAAAGAGAGAGAACCATAGAAGGTAGAGAGCGAGAGAGAAAGTGAGAGCTATGGTGCCAACTCCGAAACCCCCCCCCCCCCCAAAAAAACAGCGAGGGAGGGGCGGGTGACAAAAGGGACAGGAAACCATTAGTACGCTTCTTTCCATGCTCCCGCTTCTTCCCTGCCTCCCTGTCTTACACCCGTTCACTTTGTACAACTCACTACCCCTTTCAGTTCAATATCAGCCGCCTCTACAGGGTGCAACGCATGTCGTTGGTTCTGTTAGCGGTAAATTATTTTAGTAACACGTCAGACACATGTCCTCCATATCCCCCATCAATACTGGTTGATGTTTTCAAGGGATTATTAAGAACGTCTCAGAATTACCTCTGTCCCAGACAGTTCCCTGTCCCAGACAGTTCCCTGTCCCAGACAGTTCCCTGTCCCAGACAGTCCTCGGGTAATCTCCCAGCCAACGGGCTGTGTTCACATCCTATCCGGAGGCAATCTTGGGCTAGATGCACTAAGCCCTACAAAGAAAATGTATTCACTGGCAAGTCGCTTTGGATAAAAGCAATAAATAACAAGTAACCTATGTACCTGTATCATCACGTGACCGTGAATCCAAAACCTTGATTACTGGAAAACATTAATGCCTTTTCAACATCCAGTGAATAAGAGATGAGTTAGAGAACAGACAGGAGAGGGAAGTTAGCGCTGGTTCAACATGTGGACCGGAGGGTAGGACAGACTAAGTGTTTATCCCTGTCTCTCCCATTATCTACTGGTATGCATCTCCATCCCTTCTTCCCGAGGCTAATGTGAAAACAAGGTGGGGATGGGAGGGGGACCACACACACACGCATCACACACATCCACACACAAACACACTCCTCTCCCCCTCGTGAAGCGCTCTGGTAGTCCTAACTCTGGTAGTGAACATCATTCATGGAGTTGAATGATTTGATATTGAAGCAGAAATGAAAAAAACATGAGACTACGAGACATGCAGGAAACAGCAGAGACATGCAGCGTTCATGACTGAGTACTCAGTACTCATGACTACCAGTTTGTTATTTCATGTTATTTTTTTAATTCGGTGAACTGCAAAGATGCACAAACACACACACACACACACACACACACACACACACACACAAACAAACACACATACATATGAACACAAACAGCTGGAAAATCTCCCTACGGCTAGATGGCCAAATCCATCATTCCTGGCCCGAGTTAAACACGAAAATAAACAAGTGCACCATTAGAATTTTAGACATAAGATTCAAACATAAATACCCAAACAACAATTATTATTCATAAGCACCCAGGCACATAAACATCTGTAGTAACGGTAACAAAATCAATTTATAGGAACAAACATAATCCACTGCACTTCAAGCCAGCCAATAACAGAAGAACACTGGTGGGGGGTTCACTGTTTAAAATTCACGCAGCTCATTATTTAGCATTCCACCTTGGCCATAGCATGGCGAACCCGGGCGTATAAACAAACTGTAACGTGTTGAGCTGCAGCCGAGCCAGCGCCTGGGGCCGGTCCACAAAGCTAGCCGTGGCAGGAAAACAACTAAACCCTTCCTTTCATCCTCCGTTTGTTTCCTAAATGCCGTGTGACCGGTCATGATTTACAGTGTACACACACACACACACACACACACACACACACACACACAGGATACACACAGAATGGATTCATTCAAACACTTTACGTCAACCCAGACATCATCAAAGAGCAGGTAGGGGTTTGGGCATCTTGCTCAAGGATGCCTTCTGCTAGTGGACATAAGGGGATAGAAGCCAGTTACTTTTAACTGGGAGTGGCACACCCTCGCTATGACTGCAATATCCTGTCCCCTAAGTATACATACAGTCTCTTTCTCTCTCTCTTCTATCCAGCCTCGTGGTCGGGGGTTCTGTGCTATAAAGGCGGGGCCCTCATGGTGATGGTAGGAGAGGGGTGGTGGTGCAGGTGGGGGGAGAGGGTGGATACTCCACTCCATCAACTTGAGGAATAGACGCTGGCATTGTTTTGCTTCTGCCTCAGGTGTCACCGATGTTTGCCTCCGAGCTGCATTTATTGGCTCTCTGCCCAATATGGATGCTCTGCGAAAGTGAGTGTGATGGTGCAGAGCTGGCGCAACACACAGGCACGCACATACACACAGACACACACAAACACATGCATGCTTGATGCGCACACACCCAAACACACACAAACACACACACACAAGGAGGCGCCTAAGGAGCTAGGTGAACACACAAGCAAGTATAAATGTAGATACTAATGCACATACACACATTTAGTATACACACAAATGCGCGCACGCACGCACACACACACACACACAAACAGCTCTCTCACACGAATTACCCTCTGTCTGGACGAAGGAGGGAAACACATAAAAAGTTATGGCTCAATTAGGCAAGGGGGTAAAAATAATGTAATCCATAAATTAGCACAAGTCAATTAGGACAACTTGCCAATTAAGGACAAATGTGTGACTGCAGGGCAGGGCCTTAACGAGTGAGCGGGCGGAGTCACCCATGCCCTTGCCTGTTTGTGTCCATGATTCAGCCAATGGGGTGCTGCGACCGTGTCTCTGGTGGGAATTAGATCACAAATTAATTCCTGTGGGGGCAGGGGGGGATTGAGGCCTGGCACGCTGTGTGGTGAGAGAGAGGGAGAGAGAGAGGGAGAGAGAGAGAGAGAGAGAGAGAGATAGCGAGAGACGGGGAGCAATAGAGAAAGAGAGAGAGCAAGAGGGGGGTAGAGGGAGAGTGAGAGCATGGCAGAGATAGAGCGACAGATACAAGGAGACTGAAAGGCAGAGATGGGGAGCAAGCGAAAAAGGGAGCGAGAGGATAGGGGATAAAGAGTGACAGAGAGCAGGATGAGTTCATCTATTTACGTGTCTTTGTGTGTGTTTTCCTGCGGTATCTATTTGTGGAGCTAACGTGCGGCTGGGTATTGAGTGGCGGGTGTGTTCTGTAAGGCCTAGTGGTGCTCGGCCCCCCTCTCTGATCAGATCCTACGCTCCAAAGAACCCACCCCATGCCGTCAGAGTGCTCTGGCGTGTTAACAAACGCCTTATATATAATAGAGAGAGAGGACGGGGGATTAACGACAATCCTGTGGATCACAGGAAAGCAGCCCCCTACGGCTCATGGTTCACGTTGGTGTCAAACTACCCCCACAGCTCCATGGGGTCATACTACAGGTCACCTGACCTTCCCCCGCCAAGCCTGGTCAATTCTGACATCATCCAGTGTGACCTGTCAGCCCAACACACACACACACACACACACACACACACACATTAACACTAATGCAGACTATTATGTTTGTTATATAATATAAGGATAACTTGTAAGTAACGGAGTGACACAAAAACGCAGGTCATGTCATCGATATCTATTTAAAGATTTACCAGCACCAGAACAATGTTACACACGTGTTACACACGTTACACTTAACAGGTGCCGTAGAGCGCCCCCTAAGGCATGGACATAACAATGCATACATAACATTTCCTCCAAACTTGATAAGGTTGTATAACATAACTACAGTCTCTACAGCCATACCATTGGAACTGAAATAAGCAATAGCATTACTATGCATTAGAACTTGTTAATCTTAAAACTACAGAACGGTCTCTTTGAAGGCAACTTTGTGTTATTGTTTGAAAGTCTCCATGTTGCCTTATAACGGTCAGGTGCTTTAGGGATCCTTGAAGGATGACGCTTAGTCTCTGATATTGGGAGTGTCTCCAGCATGTGAGAACTCCCTGTGGTGACGTGCTTGGCTCCGCTATCATAGTAGCTTCAGCTTCATCCTGTTCTGGTTGAAGTGTACTGCGGCCTGGAGTGGGACGAGCCAGGGAGGTAGCAGCCTCGTCAGGATACTGTGCAGTGTCCAAGAGTGCCTCCTGGTCTGGATGTGTCTTACATGTCAACATCTGGCCTGTGTGGCGTCTCCACACTCCTGCTGCTACACTCAGTGTAGGAAACTGGTCCTGTTTGGGACGTCACGACTCCTGGTGTCCACTTCTCCCCCTTACGGTAATCGCGCACAAGAACAGTCTCGCCCACAGCGAACTGTCTGGACTTGGAGTGCGCCTCTCGGCGTAGCTGCTGAGAGTCCTGTGTGTGTTTTACCACACTAGCTACATTGGGCTTGAGGACGTCCAGTCGAGAGCGTAGCTTGCGGTGGAGAAACAGCATAGCCGGTGACTCCTGTGGCGTGGGGGGTGTTCCGATAT
>JAOPJO010000061.1:7160670-7175670 GCA_027123675.1 Molva macrophthalma | reverse complement strand
TGTCAAATTTACTTCAATGAGGTCTTTGCACCGCTGAATGAAGGCGTCACTGAGAGCGAAGATTCTGGTCTGGTCCAGGACCCAGCCTTTGGAAGAATACCTGAGGTAGACACAAAATAAGTAGAGAGATAGGTGAGAGAGATAGGATAAGAGAGAGGGACAGTTTTACAACGATGATAGACCTTTTTCACAGATGCGCCATTGTAGCACAAACATAGTTGTCGCTCATAACACTAATTATGGGTCTACTCCCTTTATGGACCAGGGCACAGGTAGTAGACTCAACTAGTGAAGATATTACACCTTAACCATAGGTGGTGTTTTGACACATGTTCCTGTTGTGGCCCAGGTATGACAGCTCTTTGAAAAGGGTCCATGATAAATCTGTGGTAACCTCACTACCTTATCGTATCCTCACTAGTTTTAGTCTACTACCTGTGCCCTGGTACATAAAAGTAGCAGACCAATAATTAGTTTAATGAGTCACACCTATGATGACACCTCAGTGAAATGGGTCTATAGTACAATAATCAACGAGAACAGGAAATTAAGAGAAGCAGAAAGAGAGGTTGATAGAAGGAGAAAGAAAGAAAAACAATAATAGTTGATGGGGTTGGGCAATGCTAAATAAATTCAAACAATCTTCTTGGACTGATCATAACTCATAACACATTTTGCATCTCCAACTGCCACAAATACAAAATGACAATCAAAACAGACAGCAGCCACAGTGGATAACAGCAATCCACACAGGTGGAGGGATCGGGGTAGGAATGATCTGTCATTGTCATAATTGCATGCGTTTGACTTTTTGGGGCAATATGAGGCCCGGGTCGCTCTTCAAGTTGCTTTCCACACTCCATACTCCCATCCCGGCCGATCGGGAATAAAACATGGTAATCCTGGAGCCGCTGCGTTTAAGAGTTTGGGGGTAGAGGCAGGAAACATGAGGCCAAGCAGGGGTGGGGGGGAAGGGGAGGAGACGCAGCAATAGAGCAGGAGAAGGAGGAGGTGACCTTGGAAAAGTAAAGAGCGATTGTACTTAACTGACGAAAAAAAGTACTACGACTACAATAAAAACAACAGGACTGGGTGTTCCTGTGGGAGCGCTCCTGGGGGATTTAGTTTGTTTCCTTCTCCATTGCTCTAATTGCAAATAGGATCATGACCTACATGTGCTACAGCAGCTACTACTACTACATATTGTTTCTCCTTACCAAAGCCGTGATTACATGGAGACTGATGAGCCAGGAGAAAACACACTTTGAACTACCGTTGGTTGCAGTCACCTTGCCGACTGACAACTCAATAAAAAAGGGGCAGGAAGTGTAATTAACCCCGCCCTCCCCCCACAATGCATTCATACATAAAAGCCATACAGTGGTAAGTAGTCGTAATGCAAAGTGGCTCAGAGTCACTAAAGTTGGTTTTATAGGCAATGCCTACCCCTAAGTGGCCATCTTCTGAAGTAATGGAATACAGCATACATAATAGAATAATCATATCACTCCAGCTCATCTGTATACAGCTGAGTGTCTACGTCGAGGTAGGATGCTTTCCCTGAGTGTCACTGAAAATGTATTTTAACTCACAAAACGGACTCACCCACATATCATCTGCTAATTAAAACATTACAGATTGTAGGAGTAATTTGTAAGGGATAATACACAGTAAGCCGGTCATTATCCCTTAATTGTAAACCCTGACAGGGTGATGTAGGACCCCGACGCGCTGGCTGTCCTTTATCCATCTTATTACACGGCTACTTACTGAAGAAATAATAATAAATAATAATAATCGTGTCAATAATCTGACACAAAATATAACAACTAAAAAAAGATCTAAACCTTTGGTCGGAGCATCCATAGTCACGCTGTAAAGGGCCACTACACAGGCCACCGAATGGTTTCATTTACCATAATATAACATAATATAACGTAATAAAATCATCTAACATAACTATGCTATGTAAATATTCAGATTCAGAACAATTATTTCCCAAAGGATAGGATATAAAGGAATGAGACGTGGCTGAGGGGCATACATTAAGCGTTTGTCAGTATAGACAGGACAATCCATATTCAAACTCCCACACCTAAACATGCATGTATGCTAACGCATATCAAATAACTCCCCTGGAGAGGAGACATGCAAAGTTAAGTATTGTCAGGGCCCACGGGCCGGGGGGGAGGGGGGAATGTGCCAGAATAAAACACCCAGAAACACTAGACGGTTGCATATGTGACCCATACACTCTCTCTCTCTCTCCCTCTCTGTGTCTCCCTGTCTCTCTCCCTGTGTCTCTCTCTCAGCAGATGAAAGAGGAGACGTGGTTTGAACCGGCGCTGGCTCTGTTCCTCCTATGACTCAGATTAAACAGCGATGGCGGTGCCGAGCGTCTCATTCATCACTTCAATGATACTTTTAGTGGCCGTTCCCTCCGGTCGAGCGGAAATTAACCACACTCTAGTGCCACGTGCACATGTATTCACACGCGCGCGCGCACACACACACACACACACTTCCACCCCTTTGCACACACCTACATACATACGTACATATATATATATATCAACACATCAACACACGCACACACAGAGTGGAGCCCCCTATGCATACACTCATTCACAAGTGGTCACAGAAGCACGGCAGGCCCACTCAAGTGAAGCGTAGAGCCGCAGTTCTGCTGGAACCAGGGGGATTGTGTATGTTTTCCTATGTCTCACAATGCGTCACTGCACACTCTGTCACATGAGAGGATCTTTTCTTTTTTTTTTGCTGAACGCGTCCCATCTATACCAATCAGACGATCTCGTGTTGCACCCTGGGAATTCTCGCTGCTCTGAAATTAAGCTATTAAAAGTTATTAAAAAAAAATTTGAACCATTCATTTTTTCTCGCCCAACGATTAGAATTCAAACGGTGACAGTGAAAATAGTTAACTTGCTTGAGAGTGGGGTCTGGGAGAGAAATTGACAAATTGCGTTGGCCTAATGATGACGCTATGAATACAGAATCGTATTCTCTACGAAAGTGTCTGTTCGGGATGTGAAAACACACAGGGCACTGGTTTAGTACTCCGCTACGGAGTAGTACTGATGACCACTTTCTAAATCGTAATCATTATCCGCTCATTACTGACTCGGTCTGGGACTGAATGGAGTTGTTTTTCTAAAGAATGTGGTGGGATTGTGATTGTAACATCCAAGGCAATTAAAACAATTTGGTTCAAACTGCGTAAGGAGGACATCTCCTATCTGGGGTGGTGTGTGTGTCTGTTCATCAGTGGACGATCACCATGCAGTTTAACTCGAAAATAAACTTTTTCGCTTATTTACGTTTTCCTGTTTCTTTTGAATGTCGAAAAAGTAGTAACGATTAGGCCCGTGTCCCTCGCTTTGTGTGTATGTGAGGTCCTCCCCGTCTACCTTCCTCTCCTTCCCCTTGTTTTAATCCCAGTGTATGTGCTGTAGTGAACTCACAGCCAATACGTGCCAGAGCCTCCTCGGCAGTGGAGGCAAACCATCTAAGTCAGTGTAATTGGATCAGCACCGCCAGACCTCCGGGGAATGAACAGCTAATAAAAGGACATTTTGGGGGGTCTGGATAAGCGTAAATCCATCCAATTTGAAGGCTAATTAAGTCGGGCTTAAAAGAGCGTGGCGTTGGGACGGTGGGGTCTGTGTGGAGAGGAGAGGACCGGCGCTTGGTCTTCCTCTAGTGGGCTCTGGTCTAGAGGCTGAGGAGTGGAGCCGACACTGGCAGGAGGAGAGAGGGAAATGTTCATCTGAGGCTGTACTTTTGGACCTCACCTGCACGTCCAGTATGCACAGGGCTGTACAGTGCAACAGCTTTGATCGCATATGCTATTAAAAATGATTGTAAAGAGAAAAATGTGTCAACTCGCACGCGTGCAAGAGGAATGCGCTGCTTTCATGTATCTGTATTTGGCGAAAAAACACTACTTTTTTTGGCCTGGACAAGCACCCGCCCCTTA
Organism: Molva macrophthalma; assembly: GCA_027123675.1. Taxonomy (NCBI): domain Eukaryota; kingdom Metazoa; phylum Chordata; class Actinopteri; order Gadiformes; family Lotidae; genus Molva; species Molva macrophthalma. The sequence goes on along the minus strand of JAOPJO010000061.1, from coordinate 7,171,673 downwards.
TTGAAGCAATGCTTCATGGGAAAAGTATTTTCCATATTCCAATGCAAATACAAAAAAACATTTCCTGGTGATCGCGTTAACCGAACACTACTGTGAACAGCTTGCATAGAAGCTACAAGATTGAACTATTCAGACCTAAAACCAAACTGAAAAGGTACTTTTCGGTAGTGAATGACGTTGCCTCGACCAGCCAGAATGATGACAACAATCATTTGTTGCCACAGCATCTAACGTCAACCCCTTGTTGTTTCAACGATCACACAATGACTTTTGTGATCGGATGCACCAGATAGGAACACACGTCTGACGTCCACACTTGACACTTGATTACGAAAGCTGTGGCCAGATCTGCGTTCGGATTTCACTCTCTCTTCAACAGATATTCACGCTCTGAATTAGCGATGTGACGCGGAAAACGAGATGGTGGAATGAGTCCCGTGTGTCTAGAGGTGTATACCTGCCCAGATGACGGTCAGGCAGCAGCACTCCTCTCCATAGGGCCATTGTTTGGTTATATTTCTACACAATAGGCAAACTACAAATTACCCTGCCCTTAACATAGCCTTAATAAACGCAATTCAACTGGATAGAGACCAGAAACCGGTGAATAAACTTGTGGGACAGCAATAACTTCATCACACTCATGCAATTGGTAAGTCGGATTAAAGTGAAATGCTTTATGCGTCTACATATTTTTAAAAGAAATGACATTAAAGAATTACAGAAAATAATTATGTATTATTAGCTTAAACATGAACATAATATTTAAATATTGTAACCTGACATGCCCCTTGCTGATATTCCATTTGTCCTCTATATTGTTTTCCTGGATTGAACTTTGTGTTTCACCCTTATGTCAAAAAATAAATTCGTAGCCTTTTGTCTGTCCCTCATTTATTATTATTTATTTCATTATAATTATTGTAATTGTACGTATTATTATGAATTGGCTTTCCTCATCTAAACATTCAAGGCCAAACAATAAGGAGTGGCAGCGGTTTATTTCCCAACTTATATTTTACGGTCCACCGTTAAACACAAGTGCTACTTAGTGATACTCAATTTGTATTTGCGCTACTGAAATCTGTAGCTTGTTAGCACCAGTGCTGCCACCTAATAAATTAGCGTCGGACCCTGATGCGTACACACATCATTTCACAATCAGAAATAGAACCGCTCTAGATAGTCCAACATTTTAATATTATGTCCAGGCCTTTCTCAATGAAAACACACAAACACGCACGCACATTCACGCACACACAGTGAGATTAGCGTTGTTGTATAATGAAATGTGTCACTGCACAGATCAATTGTGGGAACTGAGCCCCGTACCCACAATGCTTTGTCATTGAGCAAAATTACACCCATTAGGCCCTTAGACGTAACTCCCTGTCACCCAGCCAAAGGACAGGCTTGTGCACAAGCCTGGAAGTTTGTTTGTGCACAAACAAACTTCCAGAAAACAAAAAAGTAAAACTGCCAAGAAAAGGGACTCCTATCGCGCAACCACCAAATTGCTGCAAAGCGGCAAGGACAGATTCTATACGGCAGAGCCGAAGATATGAGTGGCGTTGACCAAACAAATTAGTCGCTGGCGGCGTCCATTCCTCCTTGGCGAGAGAGAGAGAGAGAGAGCTAGAGAGAGGGGGAGGGAGAGGGAGAGAGAGAGAGAGAGAGAGAGAGAGAGAGAGAGAGAGAGAGGGGCCCTGCGGCGGTGTGGAGACAGAGCAGCGTATCGGGGGGTCATCGGGGCTTCAGAGAGGGAAGATATATTAAATTCATTCATCTCAGTCAGAAGGGGGCCCCGACGCCTCGGCTTTCCGGAGCGATGACGGAGAGGAAGATGTCTTGATTTGTACCCCCAATCCCCCCCCCCGCCCGTCCTCCTTCTCCATGCCTCCCTGCCCCCCCACTGGCTTACCGCCTACTCTGGCATTGTCTGGGAAAATATCCCCCCTGTAATATGGCCAATGATTAAATAAAGGCTGAGATACAGCTCTCTCCCTCACTTGCTCTCCCCATCTCTGTCCCTCTTGATACAGCTCTCTCTCTCTCTCTCTCGTCGTCTCTCTCCCTCTCTATACATCTCTCTCTCTCTCTCTCCCTCCCTCCCTCTCTCCCTCTTTCTCTAAACATCTCTCACTCCCTTGCTATCCCCATCTCTCTCTCTCTCTCTCTCTCTCTATACATCAGTGTATCCCTCCCTCTATATATCTCACTCTCCCTCGGTCACCCTCTTGTGTGTGTGCCCACGCGTGTAAATGAGAGAATGAGCAAATCAGAGGATGAAAGCGCTCTCGAAGAAAAAAAGGATTTGCCCGTAAAAGAGGGGCGAAAAAAAGGCTGAAAATGAGAGGCAAGGGATGGAGATGAAAGACAAGAAAGAACAAAAGGAGAGAGAAAAGGAGGACAAGAGCGAATAGAAGAGGCCGCTAGTAGGACACATTCATCATGTGTCACTGAGCCGCAGTGACGCAACATGTTTATTCCCCAAGATGGATAATGGTATCACTCGCTCGCCCTGACCTATAGACGAGCATCTATGGACACACACACAACAAACCACACACACACATGTAACCATACCGTCTTTCAGAAACAATCTGCATTGTATATTCATTATGGTGCTTAAAGGTTGTTGATTGTAACCAATTTCACACACACAATCACACACTCGCGCACACTTAAATTCAGACACACACACACACACACACACACGCTGACATCAGACTTCTAAACATTGTGGTGTAGATGGAGGCCAGGCGAGCTCTCTCTTTTTTTTCTCTGTGATTCATGTCGATCGTTCAGTGAAGTTTTCACCTTGATCGATCCGTGGAGAGTATGTCTATATGTACCCCCCCCGCCCTGGTCTGTTTTGCACACTGTTGATGATGATGATCGAGAGAGACGAACAGAACAAGGGCAAACAAGAGGGAAAGGACTGCGAGAGAGGAGGAGGAGAAAGACATGGGAGGTGAGGTGAGGTGAGAGAGAGACATAAGGACAGAAAGAGCCAAGTACAAGAGAGAGTGCGAAACTACATGTACGGCTTATATATTATGGAGTCGGTTGACGTGCTTGTTTGAGAAGCAGTGGCCATTTTAATCTCAATCTCAATCTTCTGTGCAAAACCTGTACTAGAGAACAGGCTGTCAGATGCGGCACACACACACACACACACACACACACAAAGACACACATCACTCATTGACATATGGGGGCAGACAACTTTCGCTAATGCAGTGTACTACGTCACCTACAACTGAAACAACCGTTTAAGCTATACCAGGGGCACCAATATAATTCAACACAGCTGAATGAAGGAACAGTAAAAGGACCTTTAAATCTGTGTGAGTTATGCCGTGAAAACACCAGAGGTTTTGCTACGGTGCGACTCCCACGGTGCTGCAAACGTCACTCTCCCTAGCCGGCTTTTTCCATTTGTGTCTTTTATACTCTAGCTCATTCCATTAGCCACAGAGAAGCCCAAAATCCCCTGGTTGATACCCAACACGGCCAAGTCAGGAGAACGAGAAAAAGTGAGAGCTTGGCCAGGCGGCAGGGGGGGGGGGGGGGGCTTCATGAGATGGTGAAATCCTTGGGACTTCTGATAAATGGATTTCCAAGCAGTCAGCACTGTTACAGCTGACATCTCGTCTCATAGCACTTCAGCAAAGCCCCCACCCCCCTCTCTACTTCCGCCCTTTCAGAGTAAGGGTGCGTCAGCATCGGCGCTAGCGACGAGTGTTGGCGCGCTCTGTTTTCCCCAGTGTACTCGCTACATAAGGAACAGAACCTTTCAGACAGGCTCTCGCTCTATGCTCTCATATTGCACACGCGCCATTTTGGATCTGTTAATTGCCAAAACGAACTGAACGTTAAAGACACAATTTATTCACGCGTCTTACTTTTTATTCACTTTTTATTTATTTGTTACTTGATTGTACCTTTTCGTCATCCTGTTATTTTTCCATCCTATCGCCCCCTTACTTGTTTTGTACTTGCTTTGTTGTGCTTCGGTTGATAACATAGGGAAAGTAAAAGCATAACGAAATGAAGGCCACTCATATTGTTGAGTCCCCCGTACTCAGCCAGCAATGCTAAACCCTGCACTGGACAAAACACATGCTTTGCAACACGTTCATATTTTTGCGGTATTTCAATTAAATGCTATTTTGTTTGAATGGACTTGACCAATTTAAGCACAATGCTGAACTGTAATGATCGGGACGTTCACATATGCCCTTGAAACTCTTTGTGTCAATAGTCATGGAAAAATAAATGACACTGGGCAGATTCCTCGCACAAATGCAGAGTTTAATCAACTTGCCACAAACTAATTAATATGTATCGCTATAAGGGTAATTTAGGAGACTATGTCCATCCAAGTGCCTTACGGGGATCAGGGAGAAGAGGAGAGGGATTGAACCCACAACCTTTTGGTTGAGGGTCAAACACTAGCACACACACACACTAGTGTACCCCCCCCCCCCACTGACACAGGGCTGAGGGAAGGGGTGGAGGCATGAATGCCGGCCAATATTAGATTTTCATCCCAGAGCCCACTAGTAGGTTAACCCAGCCACCTCTCCTCTCCTCCTCTGCTCTCCCCCCTGCCTCCCCCCCTGCCCTGTGGCTGAACCCGGGCTGTGGGCAGCCTGAGATATTGGCTGTGTGGGTGACAACCTCAGTGGTGTGATATCTGAAGGGGAGAAAACAAATCAACGTCTCTTTACTCTACACCCCCCCATCCGCAGCATGCACGTCGCATAGCCACAAACACACACACACACCCACACCATGCACCACCCACACACCCACACAGACACTCTTATACAAACACACACACACACACACACCATGCACCACCCACACAGACACTCTTATACAAACACACACACACACACACACACCATGCACCACCCACACACCCACACAGATACTCTTATACAAACACACACACACACACACATTCTAAAACATTCCCCCATACACACTTCCTCCCCCACATACACACACAGTCCCTTCACCCACCCCTCCAACACACACACACACACACACACACATAGTCTCACATCAACCACTCCTTCACTCCCTAAGCGAGGAGATAGTGGATGCATGTCTCCTCTCTCCAAGAGGTGTCTATCTTCCTCCTGGAGACCCATTCGCAAAGCTCAAGGCCCCCTGGATGCTCCATCAATGAGGGGAACGGATGCCAGGCGGGAACATGCCTGATCTGAATATGTTGTGCTGCAATTGTCTCTCTTTCTATACATGTCCATGTCATTTTCTATCTCTCTCTTTTTCTCTCTCTCTCTCTCTCTCCCCTTCTCTTTTGGTCAAAGTACCACGGTAGACTATTTTAACATAGCCCTTCAGTGCAAGGCACACAACACACACGCACGTACGCAGGCACACAGGCACGCTCGAGCGCACACGCACACAACCACGCACAAGCACACACACACACACGCACGTACGCAGGCGCGCACGCACGCTCGAGCGCACACGCACACACACACAATCAGACTGTCAATAGTAGAAACTAACTCACTTAGTTCAAGGGATGCGTCGCAGAGCCACATTCATCAGACCAAACCAATCAATAGCGTAATGTGATTTTAACATAACAATCCCAGGAGGCTGCCGTTGTGGGGCCTTTTCCAATTGCAGTATGACAGAGCGCAGTGTTCATCAGCGGCGCAGCGTTGTTTTATAAGAGATAAGCTTTACAGAGAGCCCAAAGCATCACACTGTTGAGGAGTGCATTATCTGCCCATGGTTACAACAATAGACTATGTGCCTGCAAACACAACAATAAGAGAGGGAGAGAGAGAGAAAATGAGAGAGAGAGTGAGAAACAGAGAGAAAGCGAGATTGCTGTAATGGCTTCTGTCATTTAAAATGAATGAACTTTAAAGTCACTGCATTTAGCGTTTCCACGGCTGGTGGTGTGGAGGGTCAGACTGAGGGAGTCTGGAAAAAAAATGCCAAAGTACATATCATGCAAGACCCCCCCACGCTGCCCTGCCTTCCAACCTCAACGCCATTGATCGGGAACTAAGCGCTCCTTTTAATTGGTCGGATGAGGTCGATTGCCCGGCAAAAGGCCTGGAGGAGTATCTGAGAGCCCAGAAGCTTGTGCGTGTATGTGTGTGTGCTTTCACGTGTCTGCCATGTTGGGATGTGTGTGTGTGTGTGTGTGTGTGTGTGTGTGTGAAAACACTGGGGCCTCTCAGGTGTCTTTCAGAGCAATCACGGTAATGAAGTGAAACTCATCACTTCAGGAAAGCCCCAACTAAGAGATTGACTGACACCTGAAGGAAATAAACAAAGTGCCCTTTATCCCTACTCCTCTACTCTTTCTCCCCGTTGCTCCTGGAACTTCATTCCCAACACCTATCTATTGTTCACACCTCTCCCTCTCTCTCCCTCACTCTCGTTTCAGCCATAATGCTCTCTGTCTTCCTCTCTATCGCGTGTGGATGTTGGTTAAACTTTGCCTTTCATCAATTCACTTAGCGTCTCGTCCGCCTCGTCAGCCGTTGAAATGCCGCTGAAATTCACGCGACGCGTGGGCACGTTGCTTCTGAGGAAGGGAGAGCGGTGAGGATGATGTCATGTCAGGCAGTGGGCTGCGTCATCCCGCTCAGATGTGGTGCTAGTGGTGGTGGTGTTGTGGTGGCTCCCTGTTCACTGTGTCACTCATTCATTGGCGCTTTAAAGACGTGAGCCGCGCCGAACCTCTGCTGTCACTGCCCTCCACCCGCTACGCCGTGCCGGCGTTTAGATGGGGAGACAGCCGTCGCATCGGTTTCAAAGGAGTAGGTGGTGAGGACGCGATAGTCAGCGCGAGTGTTTACTTGGCGCGGATGAGCAGGGTGTATGTGCATGTACAAAACGGTAGTAGTAGTACTTTGTCCCTGTGTGTAACGGTTGAGGCCCCATGAAGAGTGGGGACAAGCGGGGTGTGTTAGCCCACCTGTGTAGAGAGTAGGCAGTTTGGATAGGATTAGTGAAGTGAGTGTATGCTTGGTGCGGATGAGTGTCGATGTGCATGTCCACGATGGTTATGAGGAGGACGAGGAGTATGTTGTCTGTGTGTGTGAGTGTATGTATTCTACGCTGGCAAACGTAATCCCCTTCTTGAGCACAACAGATAGCTAAACCAGATCAGCAACTGTAGTTTGAAATGATGGCTTATTGTTCCCAAGGAAGATCAGGGAGCGTTTGCATTCTCCCACTTGTCTTCAAGATTCCTGCCTATGTTAAGCCCTCTGAATGTCCCTATTGTGTTCGTGACGGGTGCCATAGAAACGAGCGTCGTCTTACCTGTGGTGTATTTGTGCGGCACGCAGGTATATGTTCTTCCAGGCCACGCAGCACTGGATGCAGTCCCGTAGGTTCTGCTTGCTGGAGGCCACGTAGCCCTGGAACATCCGGTCCAGGGAGATGCTCCGGCAGCACAGGCGGATCATCTCGTTGCTCATCTGCAACAACAACACATGCCTGTGACAAATAATGAGCTTCTGGGGGAGCGAGTTACAGGCCCCGAGATTTACATTTCTTACACGCTCAACTGGTCCGTGATAAATCAGTGTAGTGCAAAGAAGTGGATTGCAGTACAGTATGGCAGTGCGGTGTTAAGACACATCAGCCGCCTGGCAGCGGTCGCAAGACAGAACCAAGGTATTAATCTACTTATTACACACTTCAAAGCACCCATTGGGCTGGGCTTTATAATGGTCAATTAATGAGACAGCACAAAAAAATGGCATTTCGCTGGATCCAATGTCTCGGCCCTATTGTATATTCTGGGTCAGCAGCCAGTGTGATCCAATTAAGGCCTTGTAATAAGTCAGAAAGTGAAAGTGAAAGTGAAGCGGTTGTTGTAATTTAATGTTAATTGCACAAGCTCATAACAATGTGTATTGGTAAAATATAAAATACTATATAATAATATGAGAAAACATTTTTTATATGTATATACACATTAATGATCTTAAATATGAGCATATATCATTTCATACTTCCTGGTATGAATAGTATTTGAACAAACTGAACTGAAACATTTAATTTACCTTACGTCAGCCACTTAACTGGGACAAGTTCTTCAGAAGCCTGAACTCAAAGTGGCAGAATTGTTCTGTTTCTATCGTGCGTAACAGGGTTGAGAACTCACTATTGAATCACAGATTTACTTTTGACATAGCCATTTTATATTCACTAGAATCCATTTTACACATATCAATGCATAAAAGGGATTTCACAAACGCTTATACCGACTATGATTATATTCTCCCGAAAAATACCCGATAAGATAGCCACTCAAACTAGGAATGTGAAATGAAAAAAAAAAAAAAAAAGCAGATACAATCTGGGAATGTGAACATGAACCTGGTGGGCGAAAAGAACATTCCCCCACGCTTGACGCGCCACGGGTCAGAACTCAAGTCACACTCCTTCCATTACCACAAGTCCTACATCTCCTCACTCTCTCCCTCTCTCTCTTACTCTCCGTCTCCCACTCTCTCTACCCCTCTCTCTCTTACTGTATATTTGAAACAGCATGAAAACAGCATGAATGAAAAAGTGTCTCAATGGCTCAGAGTCTGATACCTCTTGACTTCCTCACTCAAGGTCACACATGGAATTGACTTAAATCGACGGGGCCTTAAACCTCGTTTTCTCACCAGAGGCCTGCCTCGCTCTCTCTGTCTCTCTCTCTCTGTCACACATTTTAGCCTGGACTGAATATTTCATCATATTCAAAGAGGTCTATGGCACGTCCAGATTGAAACGGTTAAGGGTCCAAAGACAGAGTTAGTGAGATCCCCTACAGGTACGCATCGAACCAGCCAGATGTGGGACCCCCCCGTGTGCTCGACACACAGATGTATTGATTGGAGAGGATAGGACACGTGCACGGCCATCCACACACACACGCACGCAGACATGAATAAGAAATTATGCTCACAGTCCCTGGTGCCCCCACCTCCCCCAGCCCCTTCCTTTCCCTATGCATATGTACACACACACACACAGGTGTGGCTTTCTTCTGCTGGGTGAGGATATAGAAAATGGCGGGGGGCTTAGAGGGAGTGTAATTCCAGGCACCCCCGGCTCACTTTTCATAAAAAGCCTCTTTATGATGTGCTCGGTGTCAGTCAGTCGTGCCTTCTGCACACACATGCGCGCACACATGAACACACACACAGGCACGCACACACATGAACACAGACACACACAGTGGGGTTCACAGGTGGGCCTTTTCCTTCAGCAGGAGGAGCAGGAAGAAGCGGAGGCAAAGGAGAGGGTGTAATTAGGGGGGAGGCTGTGTATGGAGGCCTATGTGGAGCGACAGCCTATCCTTTCATTGCTCTGATCACTGGTTTAATCCTGACACAGCTACAACAGGGACCCGGCAGCAGAGGAGCCTGCTCCTGGCCCCCAACACACCTCACTGCCTGAGTGTGTGTATGTGTGTGCATACCAGCCTGCGTGTGTGTGTGTGTGTGTGTGTATTAGTGCTCATAGCCTAGAGAAAATGTGTTCTACAGGCCGATTGTTGAGGCCAGAAAATGCTTCTTTTAATGAAGGGGGGAGACAGAGGGAGGGGGCGGAGGTGGGATGGGCAGGAAATTAAATTGATATGTAAATGACGGAAATTCTCATTTGAGCTGAAGGTTGAGAGTACCTCAGCATTAACTAGCTTATAAGTTAATAAGGATTTTTTTTTTTCCCTCTCTCTTCTCTGGCACCAACTTTTATTCCACTCTCTTGCTTCTCCTGAATAAAGAGGAGAGAACTAGAGGAAGGTGAGGAAGACGGGGGTGGTAACAAGATGTTCAAACATAAGTCCCTTCGAGAGTAGTCCTTCTTGTTGTCAAGAAGGCAGATCATCAAATGGCCACTCACAGCAACAGGTAACGCCGGATTTGTCCATGAGAACGTATGCCCTGCTATCAAATTTAGCATCTCTCTCTCCCCCTCTCTCTGACTCTCGCTCTCTTTTTGTGTAAAACCATCCAGATGGTGCTGGCAGAGGGGGGGCTTGGACAGCTTGAAGCGAAAGTAAAGAGAGTAAAAAACTATGACAAAAAATAGAAAAGTCAGGATGTCAGCTGCAGCTACGGAGGCTAAAGAGAGAGAGAGAGAGGGGGGGGGAGAGAGAGAGGGAGACAGAGAGAGGGAGACAGAGGGAAGGACGGGAGGAAAAGAGGAGAGAGAGAGTGAGAGATAGAGTGATAGAGAAAAGAGAGAGTTAGAGTGATAAATGGAGGGAGAGCGAGAGAGATAAGGAGCGAGAGACACTAGGGCCAAATGACTGCAGAATGATCACTACAGCTATTATAGTCCACTGGGTGTTATTCTTTTTTTTCCTCTCTCTCTCTCTCCCTATCACTCTAATTCTCTGTCTCTCTCTCCTCCTCTCTCTCCCACTCTTGAATTAGCTGGAACCAAACAGAACAGGCAGAGAAAGCCCTTGCCCTGCAGCTTTTGCTGATTGGAAAATGATATTAAACCAGACATCGTGTTCCCCGGTACCAAACAAAAAAGAAGGGGCAGAGGAGAAGAGAGAGAGAACAGAAAGAGAGAAAAGGAGAGGCAGAGGAAAAATAAACCAGAAAGCTGCAACAAATGAAGAAAACGGCTGAGGCCCTGCAGGGGAGAGCGAGGGCAACGGCAAGTCATACACACACACACACACACACACAGAAATACTTGCACATATACACGCTCAAGCACACAAACACACACACACACACACACAACCATGCATACCTCATAAAGTAACATGAGGCAAAGCAGAGGGACGGGAAGTCCAACCAACCACACATGCTAGCATGACACAAATGGACTCTGATTAGAAAGTATTAGCCTCAAAAACATCAGACACAGACCACATCAGTGGGCCTGGTTCTCTTCTGGGAGAGAGAGAGAGAGAGAGAGAGAGAGAGAGAGAGAGAGAGAGAGAGAGAGAGAGAGAGAGAGAGAGAGAG
>JAOPJO010000061.1:7144410-7160531 GCA_027123675.1 Molva macrophthalma | reverse complement strand
AGAGAGAGAGAGAGAGAGAGAGAGAGAGAGAGAGAGAGAGAGAGAGAGAGAGAGAGAGAGAGAGAGAGGGGAGATAAAGAATGAAAGAAAGTGAGAAAGAAAAAGAAAGAGGGAGGGAGACAGACACAGATGGAAAGAGAAAGAGGAGAAGGAAGAGGCTCAACTTATGATGGGATCCTTCCCTGCATCGAGTAAACAAGTCATTTCTCCCCTCTCCCTCCCCCGTATCTGATACTGCTGGAGGGGAAACGGGGGTCTCTGGACCATGAGAGAGATAGGGAGGGGGCTGTAAGACACACCGTGCCCCACACAGTAGGGGTCTTTCAGGGCTGAGTGCAGCAGCTCCTTCTGCATCTCCGTCCATCTGCCTCCATGCTGCAAAGGATAGCACAACGTGCACAGCTCTGTGGATGCGTGCACGTCGTGGAGCACAGGGAGAAGCAGGGAACTCTGCTGTGTCAACACTGCAGCATGGGTGTGTGCAAGTACGCTGACGTGCAAACACACACAAGTTTTCCCCATTGACTAAGCAGCCTACCTTTACACCAACAAATAAACAAGATTTATATAAGTGATCGTCGGAAGTATGTACGCATTACTACAGATGTTGGGTATACTAGGTAAATGTTGATGCCTGCAGACGGCTGGCCTTCTCCTTAAGCCAGATGTGATCCAGCAGGACAGCTGGGCCGCTGAACAGCAGGGAATGCGGCATAGCTTCTACACGTACACCCTAAGGACTTATAAAGAAAAGCAGAGAAGAGAAACGCCTATGGAAGAATCCGAGTCATCAAGTGTGCAAGGAGTGGGACCGGGGGGTGAGGCGTTCAAAAGTACCAATAGTCTTTAAAGGAAGATTAAACCAAAGAAGCCTAGTTTGTGTCAGAGATACAGCCACAGAAAGTAAAATAACATCTGGTATTTTTGGGTCTACCGCATAATTTGCTAATGATCACCACATCACAGCATGTACAAGTCATGAGAAAGTCAGCTGGATTAGCAGAAAGGTGAAAGGGTAAAAAATTGCCAGACTTTGATGTTTTGGAGCCTGGAATTGTTCACCACCTGCGAGGTGTCTGATCCAAGCAGAGAGGGAGAGAGTGGTGCAGGCTTCCAGAGTTCAGGTATCGTGAGTTTGCATAATTACAGCGTGCTGGAGAAGACCGCAGACCCCGGAGGGTGTTCTCATCCGACCGCCGCCGCCATCTCCAATCAGCCGCTTTGTGGCTGAGCCGTGAGAAAGGAGCCGCCAGGTCAAAGAAGGCCATAGTTTTATGTTTTCTTTGCATCACACATGGAAGGTTAAACAGAGATAGCGTGCTAACATACACAGTCCGCTAACCATACACAGTGCGCTAACCAAACAGAGAAGGCTAAGCAGACTTAACATGTAAAAAGGACAGCTATGCTAACCACAAAGAGCCATGCTCACCAAACACAGCACGCTAACCAGACATAGCATGCTAACTAAACAGTGCTGCAGGCTGCATGTAATAGGTGGGGGGGGGGGGGGGGTGCTGGTTGCTTTCACTTTCACACTAATGTGGGTTAAGGGACCATGTTTCAGAACCAATCCACAAGCTGCAGGATGAAGGTGTTTGCGGCCTCTTTGAGACATCGGGTCTGCTGTAGCCTCACTCACACACAAGCACACACACACACACACGTACACCACACACAAACACGCACACACTGATAAACACACACCCTCAGGAAATAATTACAGTAAATGTTTTGTGTGAGTCAGTGTGCCTTGATGTCTTATCAAAGGAGCTATAGGGAACAAGAGAGAGAGAGAGATAGACAGAGATGGATAGAGGAGGTGTGGGGGAAAGAGAAAAAGAAAAGAACCAGAGCAGGAAACGCGGAGGGGGCGGCCAGCAGCACTGCGGCGAGCGAGGGTCAGGCCATAATTATTTGAGGTTAAACGCTTTCGCCCGGCAGTGAGCCGGGCGAGTGAAATGAAAACAGTTGAACGAAAAGAAGTGTTTCAGGGGTGGTAGGATGAGACGCTCTATCCCAGGGTGCAGCCTGAGCGCGTGGGAGAGCGGCAAGGCGTGAGGGGCGGCCTTATCGGTGTGCAGACCAGAGGAGTCTTATCTGAGTGGAGGGTCCCCTGCTGGACGTTCCGCAGGGGGAAGGTTATCTGGGTGCCAGGGAGGAGGGAGCTGCTCTTGACAGAGGGAAGCAGGAGGACCTTGACGGGTTGCTGTGTTGGATGGACCTTGTGGTTAATATGTGAATGAATTACCTGCAGCAGCCCAGTGTGTGTGCGTCTACGTGGATGTGTGTGAGAACATCGGGTCAGTGATTCTGTTTTTCTTTCGGTTTGTTCAAGGCCTGTTTTTGAATGTACTCTTGTACATGTAAGTGAAAAAACAGATCTGGGACATGGAAAGAGAAGAGAGAGAAACTAGGATCTCAGACTGAGTGAAGCAGGTCAAGCAAATGAGCCCTCCCCAGCATGCGGACCACCTTGCGGAAGAGTGTGGTGGCCTGGTCCCGGGTGTTGTAGTGCGGGGAGTTGTCCCAGATGAGGCGTATGAGGTCCACCATGTGCTGGAGCTTGGGGGCCACCTGGCCCGGCTGCAGCTGCACCAGCTCCTCACACGGCTGCTTCAGCAGGGACACGAAGGACAGGTTGGACTCTGCCTGCCGGGAGCCATCCTGGAACACGTCAAAACACACACACACACACACACACACACACACACACACACAGGGCCGGGGAACACCTGATAAGTTGCTGTCATGCAAGCCTAGATTTATAAACTGCTAGGTTAAACTCTGACTACGCCCTGGAGCACCACAAGGCCCAGCCCAACAAGCCACACACAGCTCCCTCCTCCGAGCGGACACAGCACCTGTGATCTGTACATCCTTATATGCCCCCCGCCTCTTTACTTTAAGTGATATATGGCCCCCACTCCAAGGATCTCACTGGAGGTGAGAATCTCTGGTATGGAGACGGTGAGGCTCAATGCCCCCGCTACCGTTTGAGAACAAACACACCCGTTCACCCGTTCACCTTCACTCACATATTCTATCCCCCCAACACGCTACTTTCGCTGTATTCACTAAGGCACGAGTGTGAGTGTGTGTGTGTGTGTGTGTGTGTGTGTGTGTCTGTCTGTGTGTGCGTGTCTGTCTGTGTGTGTGTGTGTGTGTGTATGTGTGTGTGTGTGTGTGTGTGTGTGTGTGTGTGTGTGTCTGTCTGTGTGTGCGTGTCTGTCTGTGTGTGCGTGTCTCTATGTGTGTGTGTGTGTGTGTGTATGTGTGTGTGTGTGTGTCTGTCTGTGTGTGCGTGTCTCTATGTGTGTGTGTGTGTGTGTGTGTATGTGTGTGTGTGTGTGTGTGTCTGTGTGTGCGTGTCTCTATGTGTGTGTGTGTGTTCAGTGTCAGCCAGTGTCATCAGTCATGCGGTAGCTAACGGTAGCTAACTTCCTGGTTGCAGTTGAGCAGGTGTGGTTGGCTACAACTGGCCCGCGTGGCGTTGAATGGATGGTCTGGCTCACTGACCAACTCCGGGGGTTGCAAAGTGTAGTGAATTGGACTCTATGGTTTCCCACCCCTCCCCCCTCTTGTTTTCTCCCCGAGCCCATAATTCATCACTGGGAGCCCAGGGTGCGGTTGCCTCTGCGGCAGCCAATGAAAGAGGCTTGGCCCGGGCTGTGCAGTCCGACCTCTGTCCTCCATAGTGAGACGCTGCCTTCACCTCACAGATGCAGTGGCTGGGTGGTGGGAATGGATCTGGCCATGTAGGAAATGAGAGTGGGGATTTTTTTGTGTGCTGCACCACCTGCAATGCAGCTAAATCTGTGGGCGTTGAGGGCACTGTGGAGGCTATTTGTTCTGGCAGAGGGAACGGTGGGGGATTGAAGCTCACACCGCTCTTGTTTATAAATTAGGGATCTAGTTTGGAGCCTGATTTCTCCGGGCTAATTGTGAATACCTGTGGATAACTGACAACCATGGATACGTCCTCCGTTTTTACGTTTTTTTAAAGTGAAGTTGACTTTCTTCAAGTCTGGAACTAATAAACTCAATAGAGTGAACATCATTTGGTGGATTTTTTTTCCACCAAACGAGGATTCAAACGTGGATTCATGTGGCCACACGTATCTGTTACATAGGGAAGAAAGACGAGTATTAATCGAACAGACATTAAGCTCGTTCCCGTGACTTGGTAAGAAAAGGGAAGCCTTTTTTGCACCAAGAAAAGTCTGTTCAATGTTAACATTTGACAACTGTATCTACTGTATCTACATTTAATCAAACATCAGGTGAAGTCCAGAGAGGAACTCACATTATTCACTTCTTTAAACCGGGTCTGTTTAGCTCGCTAGCTACAGTCAGCTTGGCGAGTACCATTAACAGATGTTTGTAAAAAGAAATTGTAGATGAAGAACCATCATCCAACATCCTTCATGTTCTTTGTCAGGTCGTTAGTAACTAATTTACAATTTCATTATTTTGCAGACATTTTTATTCAAAGTGACTGTAGTGACTTTTTAGACAAATGTCATTAAGGAGCAGGGAGGGACCAGGATGCATACAGGTAAGCATGTGGACATCGGGGATCAAACCCAGAACCTTTGGACTGGGGCCAACCCATTAGATCACCCAGCCTCCCTATAGAGATTGGGATATGTATTATTGATAATGTCGATAATAATTTATATTACTTCTCTGATTGTGTAAGTAGACATATTTTCTGTAGTTTAATTATTTTCAATGTACTCACTCTGTCAGTGTGCCTGAATTTCCCGTCTGGGATCAACAAAGTACTATCTTACCCCATGAAGATTTGTCCTACCTGGATCTCCTGGGCCAGCTTGCAGAAAGGCGGCAGGTAGGAGGACTTTGACAGCCCCAGGATGCTCTGGATGTGTCTGACTCCGGGCTTCTGCAGCTGCTGGCTGATGCCTGTCAGGTCGGCACAGCGGCTCCTCCAGAAGGTGATCTCCTCCAGGGGGCCGGAGCTGTCCCCCATCTGCACCGTGTGCTGGGCGCCCAGGACATCCTTGAACTGACGGGTCCAGTGGATCAGCACGACTGGAACACATGGGGGGAGGAGAAGGGGTGAGACGATCAATCCTTAGGGTTGCATTATATCCTCTAGGTCAGTGCTTCTCAACCTGTGGTACGCATGGGTACTGCAGGTGCTAAAATAGACAAATTTACAATATAATAAGAACTAATATAGATAATTGTAAATAAATGTATTATAAATATTGTTAAGTAAGTTTTCCATTGATGTTTTGCGTTCCTTTGTGTTTACTGATGAAACACACTGGGAGCATAAGCAAAAGGTCATGATGACAATTGAGTGATGCACCTAAAGTCAAAGGTTGGGAACCACTGCTTTAGGTCCAGTGGCTTTAGGTATGGATCTCTATGTCATTGGCCACCAACATTCAACAAGTCTGGTCAACTTTCGAGCTACGTTTACCAGGTCAACACAATTGTACAACACATCATCTTCACATAATAAAGATTTTGAGATATAACTGAAGGACTTTTGCCGAAGTCTGGCAGACTATGCTCTGCATCACGACACAGAACCATACATGCAAGCATAGCCCTCTATGCTTGCAAGTATGGTTCTGTGTTGTGATTCAGAGCATAGGAAGGGTTAAGGCCAATGCTTCCTAATGACTCAAATGGGGGGAGGAAGGGTGGGTGTGAACAAAGACTGTTTGATGAAGGAGAGCATTTTCGAGGAGATATGGTAGTAAATAAAGTTGAAAGAAATAGATGTGGTGTTGTTGTTGTTGTTTTTTGTTTGTGGGCAATTTGAAGGATACAGAAGGTGACAGGGGTGAGGAGAGGGCAAGCAAGGCGACGGCGTGGAGTGAGAGGAGCAGCAGCAGAAGAGAAAAGAGGGAAGTGAAGAAAAGGTTATAGAGAAAGCGAGCATCTAAGGATGGGAACAATCTCTGAGGGTTATGTGTGTGTATGTGAATGTGTGTGTGCTTGTGTGTGTGTATGGGCGTGTGTATGTGTGTGTGAGAAAGCGTGTGTGTGTGTGTGTTCATTCATTTGTTTGAATGTGCGTGCGTGCATGTATTGGTCTGCATCTGTGTGTGTATGTGTGCATGCTTGTGTTTGTGTGCCTGCTTGTGTGATAAAGGGTGTACATTGATGTATGTGTGTCTTTACGTATGTGCAGGTGTATGTATGTGTATGTGTGCGTGTGTGCACCGCTAGGTCAAAGGCAGAGGCAGAGGGACAGGTGATGGAGTAGAGGGGTGGGAGGTGACACACTAGCGTCTCATTAAATGCGACACTAGTGCGCCCGAGCCCCGGGAAACCACCCCACGATCCTCAATGGCGTTTTGTTTTGCTTTCGCTCATAAAGCGAGAGAAAGCAGATCAAAAAGATAAAGTCCAAGTGACCTTTCCTGGAGAGAGAAAGAGAGAATCCCAACGGTGAGGCGTAGAGACAAAGACGCTCACACAATGAGAAGGATACGATATCTGCAGACACACAGGCAAACACACACACACACAGACACACACACATGCACGCACGCAGTCACAAACACACACACACACACACACAGACACACACACACACACACACACACATACTTGTGCGCGCACACACACACACCCGCACACGCAGAGCCCCCCCCCCACCCCTCCATTCTTACTCTCCAGTCTCTGTATTAGCTCCTTGTCCTTGCTGGCCTCCTCTGGGCTGCGCTGCAGGGCCTCCAAGGGGATATAGAGCACAGTGTTGCCGACCATCTTGAACCGGGAGTCTGGTCAAAACAACACACATTGTTACAGAGAGAGAGTGCGCTTAGCACAAACACAAGTACAGGAATTACAATTTGCTCTCAGGGTTTCAGACGACAATGCAACCATCTGCCAAAAAATAAAGTGTTGAACGGCAGAGTTCTTTAATGAAATAAATAGAAATAAGTGACAAGGTAAGACCGAGGACGCTGCAAAATTGTATATATAGAGCCTCCCTTTGGAGAGATAGATCTCTTTGAGGTTTTTTCATGTCGACAAGGCTCCAGTGACAGTGAACTGTAAGCGAGTGGAGAACGCAACACTCCTTAAGGTTTCACAAAGCCGATAAAGTGCTCGATTTAAACAGCCGTAAAGCCGGCGGTTATCAAACCTGTGTACTTCTTTATCCCCTGTGTGTATCAAGATCAAATGGAGTTCCATCTACCGAGATGGAAAGAAACAAACAGCGGAGAAAATCACAAGTGTTTACTGCTCCTCCCGGGCATAGTGAACGCTTGAGCAACACACGCACACACACACACACACACACACACAGACACACTTTCTGCTGGGCTGCGTCGCGGTGCATAAGTTTACCCACTCCAGAGTGGAGTGTGAGCCGCAAAGGGCTCCAGACAACCACCTCCCCCGTCCAACCCCCAGACATGAGGGCCGGAATATCAGAGGCTGTGAATGAAGCAGCGGCCTTCTTTACACAACACAGGAGTGGAGCACCAGGGCCCCCTAATGAAGGAGGGAGCGGATCAAAGGACACAAGGGGAGAGAGACATAGGGAGAGACAGAGAAAGAGTGAGTGTGTAGGACCAGAACTGTCTGTGTACACTGATTGTGGCGACAGGGAGGACGATCAATGAGAGCCGCATGTAGTCTCCCATTAGCCTTTTGGAAAAGGACATAAACAACACAGCGACCAAGAGAGAGTACAAGAGAGAGGGTGGAGAGAGAGAGGGTGGAGAGAGAGAGGGTGGAGAGAGAGAGAGAGAGCGAGAGAGAGATAAATAATGAGGCGAATCGGAGTGCAGAAGGTAAGCGGAAGGCTGCTAAAAGCACAAAAGAGAGAGCAGCCTGTGTGTGTGTGTTCGCATGTCATTGTATGCACACTTTTTGCCTGTTTTACTGGGTTGTTATCCTTTAGTCCTTTTTCTTAGCGTTTAAGTCTGCCGTTCCGTTAAGGATTAATTTGCCCCGCTCTTCCTCTATGGATTGCGAGTTTGTGTGTGTGTGTGTGTGTGTGTGTGTTCGTGGTTACATTTGTATTTCCTAAGGGCCAGTCAGCTGACCTTTGGTGAAACCTACGCAAACATTGAAGACGCGGAAGAAGAGTCAGGAGCCACAACGAGCCCCTTTCATCAGGCGGTACTGGCTACCGGGCGTTGGGGTGAGGTGACGTGGTTCTGTCCACCTGGGCATAAATCAGTACTCAGTGTCCTACCCCTCTCTCTCCCATAAATAAATACATATACATATACATGTATATTTATGCGGTAAGCCCGGTGTCACAGTTGCACATCAACGACAGACCTGCTGTTCCAGTTATTTAAAGTTTTAGGCAAAAGTTTAGTCAACTGACAACGGGAATGCTAACTCAAATGCCAGCGGGAGAGGGGGCATTTTGAGGCCTACAATCCTTTAAAATGTGCTGTGATTTGTGGACGTATTTACTGAAAACGATATTGCAAGATGAGATTCCACCGGGGGTTGTGCAGGAATGAAAAGGATTTCGGTGGGGATTATCCAATCGTGTTTCTGATTATTCAGGGGAAACGCAGAGTAAAGTCAGGTAGAGGAGGCTCGTAATTGTAGGGGCTCGAGTGTATACTACCAGTGCACGTCTGTTTGTGTGAACGTATGTGTCTGTGTGTGTCTGTTTCTGAATGTGTTTGTATGTCTGTTTTATGTGAAGAAAAAAACAAAGTGGCGTTTCGTGCGCTGATTGGCGCAATTAGCATGAGAATTGAACCATCACAACGCACCAATACACTGTATGATTACCGCTGCGCATCTCTGTGTTTAGCTAGACCCTGGCAGCAGCCTGTAGCTTCTGCTTGCTGAGCGACGGCTAAAGTCTCCCTGCGGCTGCACCATGAAAGGAAAACATGGCGGGAATCCCTGAAAGCCCTCGTTGTTCCACGCCAAGAAGAAGCAGATCAATGGCTGACTGTCAAAATGACATTATTTTGGAATGCAGCGCACCGTAACCTTAATTGTTGTGATGCGCCTTCTCCCTTCAAGGGGAAAAATAGTTTGATCCATGCCGGCTGTTTTGTCTGTCTTGTTCTTCTGCTTTAGTGGAATTGATACAAAGCAGAGCTGTTCTCCCCAAACCCTCACCCTGCAGCTGGGAAACACAGGGCCTTCCAGGAACGAAAGTCACGTTAAGGAAAACCACCTCGGTACCTCGTTGGTTCAGCCACCATTACCTAATGCACTTCTTTTGTTTTGCTCTCCAACAGTTGCCATAACAAATGAGCGACATCAAAATCCATGCAGAATGGATGAAACATACCCTTCGTATGATGTGGTAGGAAATCTGTCTGTGTTGCCATTTGTTTGAACACACCATTTTTTTGTGGGAAAAGCAGGCTTGTTGTGCATGACCTTAATGCAAAATGTGAGAGATTTGGTGAGACCTGCGCAACATTGAAGACGCGGAAGAAGAGTCAGGAGCCACAACGAGCCCCTTTCATCAGGCGGTACTGGCTACCGGGCGTTGGGGTGAGGTGACGTGGTTCTGTCCACCTGGGCATAAATCAGTACTCAGTGTCCTACCCCTCTCTCTCCCATAAATAAATACATATACATATACATGTATATTTATGCGGTAAGCCCGGTGTCACAGTTGCACATCAACGACAGACCTGCTGTTCCAGTTATTTAAAGTTTTAGGCAAAAGTTTAGTCAACTGACAACGGGAATGCTAACTCAAATGCCAGCGGGAGAGGGGGCATTTTTTGTGGGAAAAGCAGGCTTGTTGCGCATGACCTTAATGCAAAATGTAGTCATGCATGTACCTTTGCTAGTTGTTGGAGCTTACTGCCCAACACAGTCACTAGCGTACTAGTACATCAAATATGTAAATCAGGCAAAAGGTTGACCAGCATTTTCATCAACCAAACAGGCATTCAACTGGGAACCCTGCCCTCTTCTCCCCACGCCGACCTACTACATCCACCTACGCCCCAACCCCCCAACCTTGTCCCAGCCTCTTCCGGTAACCACCCCTTGGCATTGAACCACCCCTCACACCCGGCTCCACCCCGTCCTCCCCTCTCCCAGGAGGCGGCTGGCTACCTGTAAGGCCGGTGAGGAAGCGGTGCATGTTGGCGCTGTAGATGTTCCTGATGCTCTCTGGCCAGGCGGTGCTGAGGGCCACCAGGGGAGCATGCATGCCGTTCATCAGCCTCAGCAGGCCCTCTGTGGCTCCGCCCCCTCCGCCGCTGCAGCGCAGGGCGCCAGAGTGCATGGCCGTCTCGAAGGTCTCCGGCACGATGGGTGCCTCGGATGAGCGGATGAAGTAGGCCAGTTGCTCCACCGCCTGGTAGAGTGACAGAGGTGGAGATATAGAGAAAGGGGGGGGGGGGGAGAGAGAGAGAGAGAGAGAGAGTAAGAGAGACAGTGAGAGAGAGAAAGTGAGAGAGAGACAGACAGAGAGTAAGACCGACAGCAAGAGAGGAAGAGAGGGAGAGACAGATGATGAAGACGATGGAATGGGTTGAGCAGGGGAAGAATGGGAACAGTGGGAATTGGGAAAGAAAGTGAGCGGAAATTAATGAACATTTTGAAAGAATGGTTAAGATAAGCGGAACAACAAGGTGAAAGGAAAACCACACGGATGTGAATTTCCGAGGCATGTGTGTATAGAGGCATCCAGAAATACTAACAATTAAAACGCTGCATTTTGTGATTCTCTTTTATGCTCTTTTGATAACAGGAACCCACCGCAGCCATGAAGTGGCAGACATTTTTATTAATTCCTGTGGGTCTCTTTAGATGCAGCTCAATTGGTATTCGGGAGCCGTCATTACCGCAATCTACAAAAGCTCTTATCAGTTGTAATATGGCAGTGTGTGCTATGTGTGTATGTGTGTGTGTGTGTGTGTGTGTGTGTGTATGTGTGAGAGACTGTGTGTAATGTCTGAATCTTTGCACACGTGGGCATGCGCGTGTGTGTGTTTTCCTGCATAAGCGCACGTGTGGGTGCATGGTCTTTTGACAAGGCCCCTGTAGCAAATCTCTGCTTCACATCTCCGGGCCTCTGAGGAGAATGGACAGTGCAGCTTTTTATTACCGTTACCGTACATTTCTATTAGTCAGGATGATGGCTGTACTCAGGCTGCTGGAGAGCACTGTGGACAAGCCTGCATACAGAGACCTCACAACAAAGAGATCCTTGCCCTTACACCTTGTAAAACTGCGACCACATATAAACGATAACAAGGCATTGAGCACCGCAACATCGCTCAGAACACAAATTTCCTACTTTTCCCCACCACACATCTGATAGGGTCTGAGGGTTGTCCAATGGGTCATGTGTACCTGTGAGGGCATCGCGTGCTCCACCCTCAACCCAAGCAAGGGGTCCAAATAGACCACCATGAAAGCAATGGAGGCCTCTTCTATGAAGCGATCCAGTGCCAGCTCGTTCTCCTCCGACCACGAGTCCCGCGTCACGCCAGACAGGGCAACACGGTCCATGAACAACTTCCTCTGTATGAGAGGAACAAAGGAAAAGGTGGTTATTCAGCGTGACAAGAGGGGGAGGGGACTCACCGCTGCGTGCCCTCCCAGCCATCATCCCCACCACCCTCCTGCTGAGATGGCGCTGGACATCAGTGCAATTACAACCCGTGAACCGTATCCTTCAATTAAAGTGATGGTGGCCCTGATTCGAAAACGCTGACGCCCCGCAGGGGGAGGTGCAATCACAACTCGCACATACACACACACACACACACACACCGAACCTCTGCACTATTTCCCTGACTTACAATGCTCTGCCGCAAGAGCAGGTGCTCTAATATTAGCCAAATTATATCGCTATGCAGATTATACAGGGAGCTGTCTTGTTGAATAATGCTAACAGCCGGGTACAGCAAAGTGTGTGTGTGTGTGTCTGCTTGTGTGTGTGTCTGTGTGTACATTCACCGCCTACGCCTGGCACCTGTTTCATCAGTGGGAGACACACACAAACACACACACACACACACACACGGTGTATTTATAAATATTGCAAGGGGGGACAGGGGTTTGGGAGTAGTTTGGGTCATTGCATGTAAATACTAGCACTCTATTGCAAGGTAGCAAGTGCTAATTAATTATATTAATTTAATTGATGAGGAGACAGTTACTGTGCAGGTTCACTGAGCACACACCACCAATCACCGCCTGATCTCCATATTTCCACACATCTGGCACACTAGGCATTGTTCCAATTCTATTTTCTATTAGCGGTTTCGGGTGGTAGATAGAGTTCTCAAAGGTTATTAAAACTGCTGGGTGTATGGGGGTGGTTGGTGCTGATGGGTGGGGGTTGTCTGGTTTTGGATCTCTAGGAAGGAACTACTCTTGTTTCTCATACTTTGATTCCCCCCTGTCTGTCTGTCTGTCTGTCTGTCTCTCTCTGTCCCTCTCTCGCTACAATGCAAGGAAAACGTACAGTAATAGAAGTTCACTAACGGCATGATGGTATTCTACTCTGCATTGCCGTCCATCTGGGATGTGGATAAAGTGTAAATCTAGCTGCTCCCATTGCTGAGTGCCACTGTTTTTTGAGGGTGAACTGAAATCCCAACATCCAATTTGTCACAGATGACAAGATGGCCATTAAGGAGGCTGATGGCTTTACCAGGTTAATGGTGTACAGGTCCTCGGGTTCCTCCTCGGTCAAGATCCCCACACTGCTTCCAACATCAGCATCCCCTGTGATGAATGACAGGGAGTCACAAACACACACACATAAACATGCACGCACACGCACGCGCGCACACAATCAAATTCCCAAAGAGGCATGACAATGCACGTGACGCACTCAGGTATACCAATTTTCATGATTCCATCTGGTGCAGATTGTGGGAATAATGTATCCACTATTCCATCCTCTTTGTGTCATTTTGAGCACAGTCATTACTTCTGACAGTGGTTTGGAGTTCAGGGTTGATAAAAATCTGTCGAGCACTTTATTATTGTAATGAAGATGGGGGGGGGGGAATTATGTGATTATTTGTGTAAACGTCTAACAGTAGTCATGTAATTAAGTAATTAGGCCTTTTTTGTGTGCGGATGCCCATACAACATTATCGTATTCTAGTCTTGTCAGTTAATTTGCTGCAGAGCAAATCCTACCAAGAATCAATAGCATCGTGTTTATAGCCAAAGACACTCTGGTGTCAAACCAATGGCATGCAGGGGGAGAAATACATTTTCCATGCATCACATTTCTAAACACTCCCTTCCCTAGACTTAATAGAAACCTTAACCCGGCTGCTATTAAACCAGACACACAACACAGCGTATTTCAGTTGAAACCATGTAAACAAGCATTAAATATGCTGTTTTATTATGTTATACACAATATGCAGAGGTGTACACTGGTATATACACGTACACACCGCCAATATAAAATGGAGCAGGCCGGACGTGTCTGCATACAGAACTAGATTTACCTCCGGGCTGTTTGTCTTGCTGGTCCCCAGGCAGGTCTTCAGGCTGGAGGGTAGCTTTGGCCTCCTTGGCCCTCCGACTCTCACTGCTGCCGGTGGAGCCCCCCTGCAGCATAGGGGACTGGGGCACATCGTCTGCCATGGAGCTGGACTCACCGCACCCTGCTCCCTCCTAGACGCTTTTCCAAAATCAGGGTCAAAGAGGGGTTTTTAACCATGGGTTTGTCCTAGGAGAGTGACTGCAGATATGCGCATGTATCATCTCGCAGAGTAAACTTTAAAAGTGTATAATTTTATAATTAAAACATTTTGAGAAACATTGGCATGCTCTTCACATAAATCACATGCATTTGTGTGCTTAAATATTTAGATTTTCTTCCTGTTTTTATGGGGTGTTTTCTGCACCCCTCCAAGGTAGGCCTATGAATACAATAGGCCTACCGTAAATAAACACTTGTTGGGAATAAACTAGTGGTAACATGAGAAAATGCAGTTTCATATACCAATACATTAAAACACCAATCGTACCCAAGCCAATAACCCAAATAAATAAGTGTTCGCTTTCGGCGTAGAGCACGAGCAACTGAGCTCATCATGACAAATTCACTACTTCCATTTCCACAGCAGCCATTTCTAATGGTGGGGCATCGACAAGCTGCAGGTGGCCGTGGAAAGTGAACATGGAACTATTTGGAGGACAGAACCGCTGTCAGACAGGTGGAACGTCGGCAAAACATAAGTAATAAAACGTACAAAGTCAACGTTTTCATGAACTATTTATCTTTCTCCCGAAAACCGATCTGTCTCCTCTTTCTTCCTCTCGGTCTGCTCCTGTCCTGTTCTGCTTCAGCCACCTCACTTGTCAGGCCCCACAGCGCACCCGGTCTTTATTGAAACTTTGATTCAGTTTTCCACCCAACTTGTAACTTTCTCAGGGCTGTGCACAATACAAAAAATAAAAAGACGGGTTATTGGTAAAAAAAACAACAACAGAGGGAATAAATGAAAAAAGGAAAAAAATAAAGCTTGAAGAAGCCTAAACTCGGACATTAAATGTGCGGAGGTATATATAGTGACAGTGACCTAGAACATAAATATACCCTACAAGACACATTGTGCTTCTGGCAGATGGACAATGTGCTTCTTGAAGTGACAAGGTCTTGACTGGGCAGTCTTTCTTGAAGGCGGGAAACGTACATCTGCCAAACTCTTCAGGGGTTGTTTTTCTAAAACTGTATGCGGCTGTGATAAAACACTGCTCCCGCGTTTGTTCCTCACATAATTATTCCTGTAGTTATTCCTACCCCGCGCGTCGCCTACACAACGCTGCTAGGTTGCTACCTTCCTACGCTATGCTATACACGGTTGTTAACTAGTTAGCATTCCATGGTAGTTTTCACCAAGTTACTTACCTTTTAAAAACGGCAGGCAGTCCAAGGCCCTCACATCAAACACACTAATTATGTGCTTACTTTTTTTATCGTGACACGAAAGCGAGGGCGCTTAAGTAAAATGTACGAGGGAAAATAGTGTGGCTTTAGTGTAGACGGTAAATTACACGCATCGTCATGGAGTCGTTAGCTTTACTTTAAATGATAAACACAGCGCGCGCCTCTGCGGCCGATGAACTGTGCAGCGCGTCTGGACACGTCTCCATGGAAACGACACGTCTCCATGGAAACGACACAACGGGAGGAAGGGAGGGGGGGTTGGGACGAGGCGTGACAGTATCGCTAGAGCAGAGTAGATTTCTCTTAATGCATGATTAAAACCGTTCAAAACAAGGCCATCGACCAGTTTTTTTTTGCAATTACAATTAAATTAATCAATGAATAAATATACTATTACGTTTTTTTTAAAGTTCCAAAAATGTGCAGATTACAGAAGTACATTACAACACTGGGAAACATGTTAACGCATTTCTAGTGCTGAAATTGACAGACAATACTAGAAGGCATTACTATGTTAGAAAAAAGTATTCAATACTTCTAACGTGCAAGACTGCGCGCATGGAAAATATACCGTTGGAGTTGACGTGCAACTGTTTATCTCATCATATAACGTTAGCTCCTATAACACTCCTTCATATTTCCATAACGGTAAATTATAATAACTTTCAGATTGTTTCCTTAAAATAACATAACAATATTTTACCTCAATAATTAAAGCACATACATATCATTTGCTTATATAGGTAGGTGATTTGGCACAGGCTAGTCCTGTCCCTGAGGGATGTTTGGTCTCATTTGTTAAGCCCTCATTTTCTTATGTCTTTTGTGTTAAACGTTTGTGTTATTCAACTATAGGCCTAAACAGTCTTTAACTAAATTGTCTTTCATACATTTGTTTCATCATCGTCACTGTAGGCCTTTTAAAGAGGCAGATACAAATTCACACTATGAAACAAAACGTATTTTTCCAAGTTACTGCCCAGCCTTTCAAATGTCAGCGTGTGATCACACAGGTCTCACACACATTGAAACATTTCTGCTGTTCCATGTAACATGACTCGCTCCAAGCTTTTAAACGGAACCAGGCGAAAATGGACGGGCCGCACCGGTGTTCCTATCAGCTGCTAGTTAACGATAACTAGCGTAACGATACTACTACTCTGCCCCTCCCCCTCCCCCTCCCCCCCTCTCTCTCTCTCTCTCTCTCTCTCTCTCTCTCTCTCTCTCTCTCTCTCTCTCTCTCTCT
>JAOPJO010000061.1:7132189-7144310 GCA_027123675.1 Molva macrophthalma | reverse complement strand
CAGTGTGTGTGTGTGTGTGTGTGTGTATGTGTATGTGTGAGTGTGTGTGCATATGTGTGTGTGTGTGTGTGTGTGTGTATGCATGCATATACATGCATGTGTGCGTGCATGTATCTGTGTGCGCTCATATGTGTGTGTGTGCATGCGCGTGCATGCATTTAGACAGTTGTATGCATAACACTTAAGAAGGATACTGCACGGCCCATCAGTTCACACAGCTCACTGGTATCACCCCTATTAGAGCTCAGGATGAATTATAGATGAACTGCTTAGTCTATGGAGAGATCTTCATTGCTCACATGCTGGGAATGTGCTTGGGTTGTGTGTGTGTGTGTGTGTGTGTGTATGTGTGTGTGTGCGTTAGTGTGCGTGTGTATGCATGCGTGCCTGCATGCGTGCGTGTGTGTGTGTGTGTTTGGTTGAGTTTCTGCTTGGTTGATGTTGTCTGTTTGCTTGCTTACTTGTGTGTCTGTGTGTGTGTGCGCATGTGTGTGCACGTGTGTACACCATTATGTGACTCACCCATGCATATGTATATTATTCGGGTGTTGATTGTGCTTACAAGAGTCCGTGTGCATTGCATCATTGCCTTGATGTGATAAAGGTTCTACATGATATATTTAAAGAGGCCCTAACGGCGTTTTAATCTATCTATTGATTTGTTTTCCACCGGGTCTATATTGTCTAACCCTTCTCATCATGCAGATGGGATTCAGAGTTGTGAGTTGTTTTCAGGATTAGTTGTCGATAATCTCCAATGCACAAGACATGATTCATGCACGTATTGGATTATTTATAAAAACTCAAATGATTTAGTGAAGTTCTGGATTTTTTGCACAGAATGTTATTTATTTTATTTTTTGTTGCAAAATTTTATGCATGTCAACATGGTTCAAATAACCAATATGTGTCTCATACATTTGAAAAGTGTTTCCTGATTAGTGCATACGATAAGAAGTGTCCTACACTCACTAGGGCTTTTTGATTGCTATGTCAAAGACAAAAAAGGCTGATTTCTGGAGTAGGCTCTTCCCCGTTTGGCTGAGTGGGGCTTCGCTAGGTTGAGAATGTCATGCCCATAAATGCACAGAGAGAAGAGACGCACAGATATCACCCATTGAAAAGTGATGGATTGACACATCGTATTGGAATATAAACAATGGAAGCTTTTGAATGAAGGTACAGGCTGTGTGCATCTCAGCAAAGACACAATGGCAAAGAGAGTATTGTGTGATGATTTTGACTCATAGGGTTGAATGAAGACATAATGGGATTGGCTCCTTGATCAGCCAGAACAAGGAGTTCCCATGTATCTGTTGATTAGAAAAAGAATAAATATATATGATATATATGTGATATGATATATATGATATATATATTTACGATTATTATACATTCATGACTCTTCTTTTGTAGTTGTTTTTACAAAGTAAAAAATGGAACACCCAACAACTATGACAAGCCAGTGTTTCTGACACCGAAACTGAAAGTGTAAAAAAGTTTCACCTCGTAAGGCCTGGCATTGCCGTACCGCTCCCCTCTAGAAGGGATCTCTCCCGCGGTCGGTCCGAGGAGCTCCGTGGCGCGAGGAAAAGGACATCTGTGTGTCTGTTCCCTCCGCGTGGCCAGAGCCACCTCGTGATGGATCTCCCTCCACCCCTAATACTGGGATTTCGGACTGAAACCCCCCTCGTTCTCGTTTGACAGAAGCTATAATTGGACTTGTCAGTGGCAATTTAACATGATCCACTTATTTACGGATGGGTCCTGGATGCCATCCATCACCTGGCTGATCCCCGACCACGCAGGCCTGTCTCCGCACCGCTGTCCACCCAACTCACCGCCTGACTGGAGTCTTTGTCTCCTAGTCAGTGTGTGTTTGTGGGTCCTTGTGTGGTCCTTGTGTGTGTGTGTGTGTGTGTGTGTGTGTGTGTGTGTGTGTGTGTGTGTGTGTACGTGTGTGCGTTTGTGTTTGTTGTGTATGCGGCTGGTTCTGAAAGACCACAAAGAGGATGTGATCAATATGGTTTTCTGAGCATGTGTGTGTGTATGTGTGTGTCTGACTTTGTTTGTATGCTTGTGTGTGGGCCTCTCTCTGTGGGTTTGTCTGTATATTGGTCTTTGTATCTGTCTGTGTGCGTGTGCGAGTGTAAGAAAAAAGTTTTTGTACGTGTGTGTGTGTGTGTGTGTGTGCGTGTCTGTGTCTGTGCGAAGTGTGTCTGTGTGTGTGTATGCGTATGTACAAATGTGCACCTGCTTGCACCTGCGTTTGTTGCCATGTGCCTGTGCACATGCACATATGTGCATGTGTGTGTGTGTGCGTATGTGAGCACCACTCTGTGTGTGGCTCTGTTGTGTACCAGGGCCCTCCCATTGGGTGTGTGAGCCCCGCGGTGGTAGCAGGCAGCTACCTCTGTTATTTGAGCAGACAGTGATCATGGTTATTGGGTGACATTTGGACCGGTGCCGAGAAGCGGAGCCCAGCGCGGATCCTCTATAAACACACGGAGGCTCCCTGCCCACCACTGACCTTTGTAGGGCCTGGGAGGGTCGGCCGGCTCAGGGCTGTGTTATTGAAGAAGAATTATTTGTAACACCTGTGATTGACTCTCACCAGCGATGGCTGCCGGGAACTAACGTTATTTGCACTGCGGTGTCGTTTGATATTTAAGGGAATGGAAATAAATTATTTGCTGTGTGTTGTACTTCATGTGTCTGTGTTTTTGTGTGTGTGTAATAGGCCTTTGCATGTGTATTGATGTATGTGTGTGTGTGTGTGTGTTAGTGTGTGTGTGTGTGTGTGTGTGTTTATTGATGTGTGCGTGTGTATGCATCTGTGTCTGTGTGTAATATGCCTTTGTGTGTGCCTGTGTATTGATGTGTCTGTGTGTGTGCGTGTGTGTGTTTGCATGCATGTTTGTGTATATACCTTTGTATGTACGTGTATTGATGTACATGTGTGTGTGTGTGTGTGTGTGTGTTTACAGGTGCGTCTTGAGTGGCCGACAGACCTGGCGATCAACCCCCTGGACAATTCGCTCTACATCCTTGACAACAACATCGTTCTTCAGGTAGACACAGACGGAGAAACATCCCAGGAAATACATTATTAATGCCACTATCCATCCTCCATGTAGTGTATACATTATGTATATGTTTTGTTCAAAGATGTGCTGTGAATAAATAAGAAATGCTTCTAATGAATTGGACTTTTCCATCAGACTGTTGAGTAACGGTCATTGGAAGATCATTTAGATTAATTATGGAGCAATATCTAACGAATTATTCTGCGACAACTACAACTATTGCAACATCTTCCTACTTTGATTTGTTAAGGACAAACTGTTTTTTACTTCATTTGATACACATTTTAACTGTGGAAGATACAAGTTTATATTACCATTATTATGGACATCAATGGATCATTTTCAAATACTGGCATTACGACATTATTAATCGTAACAGTCATATCAGCATAAAACAGCATAACTAACATCGCGGGCCTACAGACATTTTTATACAGGAAAGCATTTATTTTAATAGTTTTAGATACCGTTTGGTTGTTTTAGTTCGTCATGTATATTCTGTTTCAGCCCTGTAAAGCACTTATATGAGAGACGCTTTTTAAATAAAATGCACTAATATTCATATTCTTTCATTTTTCACAATGAGCGTCTCCTCCACTTCTCTTCCTTCCCCCCCCCCCTCCCCCCCTACCTAGGTGTCAGAGAGCCTCCACGTGCGCATCGTGGCGGGACGTCCCATCCACTGCCAGGTGCCGGGCATCGACCACCACCTGGTGAGCCGCGCGGCGGTGAGGGCCACCCTGGAAGCGGCCAAGGCCATCGCCCTGTCCCACCTGGGCACCCTATTCATCGCCGAGACGGACGAGAGACGCATCAACCGCATTCAACAGGTCACGCCGCCCGCTTGCACCCAAAAAATATCACCCGGCTGTCACACGTGTATGTGAGGGGAGAGATCTCAGTCCTTTAGCAAACGCTTTCTTCCAAAGCGACGCACTTAAGCGGGGCTGAGCCCAATCAAAAGCAGACAATCCCAGTCGGGGTTAGCTACAAAGAGTGCCGCTGTGCGACCTAGTTTCCAGAGAAACAACGGAGTGCAGAGTAGCCATGAGAAACCCGAAACACGAGGTTAGAAGCATTGTGGGCGTGTTTGATCTCGTGTTATTTGTGAGGTGAATGTTCATTATGTGATGTGTGCGATGAATACAGTTCTTTGATGTGCTATAATGGTGATATAATGGTATACCGGTATGCCATTTGCCATATGTGAGGCTAATGGGAAAAGTATATTGCACTATCGTGAGCATTCATTCTCAGCATGTTTAAGCCCCATTGGGGTGATTATTCGAGAGTTGCTGTGGTGAAACCTGATGTATTCGTACACATTAGGATATATTCATGACAGCAAAACACAGCAAAAACACTTTAGCAGTTTTCACCATTACAGTCTGACAGCGTGGCTTTTAAATAATTTCTCAATTTGGTTGAAACACCATCATTTTCCAGCACGTTTTATTTGTGTTATCCGGCTAAAAGCATGTGTTTTTTTACAGTGTACACCATTTTTGTCTTGAACACACCACAGGTGTCCACTAATGGAGAAATCTCCATTATCTCCGGAGCCCCCACAGACTGCGACTGCAAGATTGACCCCAACTGTGATTGCTTCTCTGGTGGGTCATAGGGCGACAACACACAAGCACGCACACACCAAATGTAATTTGTGCAAGTGCCTCTTACCAAGCAGAGCGATTCTGTGCATTGCGTATGGAACAAACCGGAACTTGTATCCTGGTGGACCCTACATCTCTATTCACTGGGTTAACGTTTGTCTCTCGGCCTGTATGATGCAGAGAAACGGCAGGAAGAAAGATGTAGTACACATTTGCACTTTTACCCCCTATGATAATACGGCACATCCCCTCTTTCGTTTTGCTTTTTTGCATTCATTTCCTGCGTGTGTGTGCGTGTAGTGCATGTAAACGTGCACACCATGCAGAGCACTCAAGTGCCCTTTTGAATCGGACTGGATTGAGACTGAAATAGGCAACGTTTTAATAAAACATTACAAACGCACATACACTTATTCTTCTTTTTTTATGGTTAATGGCAAGAAGCAGCTTTCTTTTATTTTCTTTCATTTTTGTTCTTAATAATTCATTTGCTGAATGTTGGAGGCAGTTCTTCAGTTTGTTAGCAAAGTTTGTGAGAGCTTAATGGTGCTACTGAGGTTTCTCCCTTACCCCTAAATCCTGTATCTTTATGCTACTGCTGCCCTTTAAATCTGCCTTTACATACCCAGAGCTTAATGCAAGCCAAGACTGTCCCTTTACACATTTTTAATGATGCATAAATAACCAACATTTCGTCCACAGTGTACACCTTTTTTTTCGAGACAAGAATAGCAGGAGCTGTTCAGCATTTGAACAGTATTAAACAAAAAAAACACAAAAACATTTTAATCTAACAGTTTAAATCAAACAGCAAAAAAAGATATATATATATATCATTTTTTTGTCCAGTCTTCATCTTTCCGTAGACATATATCTATCTCCCATTTGAGTGATACATCTAATGACATTAAAAACTACCTGCAAAGCAATATGTCTGACAATTATTATCATTATGATTACCATGATAATGGCGATCATGAAGCTGTAACACGAATGTAAGCAGTCGTGCCGCGTTCTCGTGCAGCACTAGTCATCACGGGGTCAGGGGTCGCAAGGGCCCCCCTCGTCGATCCCGTACGGTAGTGAGGGATTAAAAGGATCCGACCCCCACCCTAACACGTATTAGTGACATCCGCCTGCGACTCATTACACCCATTAGCATTAAGCCGCCGCGCCCATCAATAAAACGCTGGGCCGATCCATTGGTCTTCCCCAGAGGGTGCAGGGGGGGCCCCACGCCATCCCCCATGATGGAGATCGAGCCGACCGCAATATTGACAGGTGCAAAGACAAATTGTGTAAGTACATAGACATACACACACACATACTGTCCCCCATTGTTTAGCAGAGGACTGGAGTGTCGATGTGAGTGTTTGGTTGATTTCCTAAGTGATGAGTTCCCTTTTGTTGCTGCTGCACCTTCTGCTGTTTGGGAGGAGAACCGCCTTTGTGCCCATCAGCGTGTTTGTTGCCGTTGTCCTCATTTACCCTTCGTGTGTGTGTGTGTGTGGATGCCGACGAAGACAGCGAGGAAGAGTGAGAGGCATTGGATGTTGACATCGCTCCCCCGTCAAGATTTGTTTGCAAGCACGTGTCAACCACGCTCATGTCTGACGAAGTTTTATTTTCCATTCATGTTCCGCGGGTGACATTGTCAGAGGCGTGTCAGCCTCTTCGAGCGAGAGACTCTAGTGGCGTCAATATGACATGTCAGTCGTAGCTCGGCGCGGCCGCGTGCCGTGCATGACAATGTCTTGGTCTGTGCGCAAAGGGATGATAGAGCGAGGCATAGACAAACGTTGGCCGCGTTCCCGACAACATGTTGTACAAGTGTCGCGTTGGAAGAGGTCGATAATAAGAAATGGCAATTCACCAGAATAAGGTCTGACGTAGTGAACGTTTAACTCACAGGGCGATATTCCCATAATGTGCGCAAAACGTGGCTGGTAGCAAAGACAG
Organism: Molva macrophthalma; assembly: GCA_027123675.1. Lineage (NCBI taxonomy): Eukaryota > Metazoa > Chordata > Actinopteri > Gadiformes > Lotidae > Molva > Molva macrophthalma. The sequence continues at coordinate 7,137,652 of JAOPJO010000061.1, read as the reverse complement.
GTAGGTGTGGACCGATGGGGAGATCAAAATTGTCCTCGCCTCCTCCACGAAAAAAAACATCACAGCCATTTTAGATGGAGAACAGCAACGAAATGAAGAAAGACAAGCCCTTTGTTTTGCTTCAAGTTCGCTCTACCTCTTCTACTGTACATTACAGCCCTGAGTAACGCAGCATTGACCACCATCTTCTGACAAAACGACACTTTGCGTCGCCTAGTTCTTTCTTCCTCCCAGTCCTCCAGCTGGCCTGTCCTCTTGCAGCACCCCAGACAGGACAAGGGTCCCGGGAGGGTCCCGCAAGCCACCAGGGACGGAGGAAAGCTGGATAAGTCCATTGTCCTTTGACCCTCAGCCGAAGGGTTCTGGGTTCAAACCCCTAATCTCCCCCGACTAAACCTGGTAGCATCCTTTGAGCAAGATGCCCCCTAACCCCTACCTCATGAATCTAAAATGTTTTGTTGTGGTCACTTTGAATGAAAGTGTCTGAATAGTAAAATAATGCTAGTAGAAGACAGACACAAATCAACACCCACGTGCAACCGGAGCTCTACAGTGAATGGAGAGTGAGGGAGAGAGCCGCGCGGCCCATGAGATTGGGGAGTCGTAAGGCCAAGCAGCCCCCGGGGACAGATGATCAATTATGCAAGCTAGATGTCCAAACCCTTAGAGGACGCCTATGTTCAAATTTCATTACGCCATGACTTTTCGGAACGGGGGAAGAAGAACCCCACACACACACACACACACACACCCTGAGGTTGAGAATACACACACACACGTGCACATTTGGCCCCAAAGAACCAAAGTCAGTGGGAAACCCTTCAAAACAGACTGTCTTCCAAACCGTATCTTTACTTCACACTCTCTCAAACGGCCACACTGAGGACACGGTTTGCCTGACAGTTGTCCTTGTTGCGATGCGGCAGCGCTACAAAAGTGTGTGACAGGCGGTTGAGTGGAGATGGAGAGGAGAGGGGGGGAGGGGAATGAATAATTTAAAGAGCCCAGTGACCCCTAGCACCTCCTCCATGTTGTTTTGCCTCTGATATGAATTTCACAGAAAGATGTCGCCGTGACAGGTAGTTTATCCTGCCTGGCAGAGGGGCCACTTACAATGACAGCCTTCTCCAGGGGCCCGCAGAGAGGAAGGAAATGGAGAGGGAAAATCGGTGGATGTGTGTGAGTGAGTGAGTGAGTGAGTGAGTGAGTTGAGTGAGTGAGTGAGAGAGAGAGCGAGAGAGATTGTGTGTGGTGTGTGTGTGTGTGTGTGGGTAGAAAAGTTACAAGCCTTTTAACATTGGTTTCCAACTGTGTTAATTCATAATTGGGCATATGAGTCAGACTGTGGCTTGAGTAACACTGTGGTTGGGGTTAACATGGGTAGGGAATGGTAGCAGCGAAATGCAGAAAAGTTTTTGACTGCATATTCAATTCTTATAATACCTTGGGTATTATAGGTTTAACAGTATTTTAGAGTATTCCCTATTGTAAGGGCCTTCCAGTAGAAACTATTCCTCAATCTAAAAGTTAACGTAGAAAGTCAAGAAGTGAAATTAATACTGTGGATTTTGTCAGCTCATGTCACCTACCTGCCGTAACATCACTGGATACACTATATATATCACTATATAGAACTTTAAGTCTTCCTGCACTTCTGATCTGATGTCTCACTGCTCGTTGTCACACACACCCTGCTCCAATGTACTTCTATTGTCCTCATCCATTATTCCTCCTCTCTGTCTCTCTCTCTCCTCCACCACCCATTCATCACTGTCCCTACGCCGTGCTCCGTCTCCATCCCTCATCCCCGTGCCGTGCGCCTCCATCTTATCCTCCTCCGTCTCACTCTCGCCGTTTCCTCAACTCAGTATTTTTCCCCTGCCCGCATCATCCTTCTCCTTCTCCTCCGAGACGCCTGTTCTTCCTCCCTGTGTACATCCCTCCACCCGCCGGACTCCTCCACCTCATCCTCCATTTCCAACCTTCGTTGAGGTTTGCTTCGAATTATCCACGCAGCAAACAGAAATAGTACAGTGGGTGTTGAGATCCTCAATAATTCCCTCTGCCCGTGCCACCCATCTATCTCTCTCTCTCTCCCCCCAAACACCTCTCTCTCTCCCCTTAAACCTCTCTCTCCCCCAAACCTCTTGTCTGTCCCCATCTATCACTCTCTCTTATTATTGTCAGTGCCTCTCTCCTTCTCTACCTGTCTCCCTCCTCTTGTGTCCCACAACGCCCCCCCCCGCAACGCTCCCCTACTCTCTCTTTCTCTCCCTCTCCCTCTAGCCCTCTCAGCATCTTTCAGTCAGTCCTGCACTACACACCCACACACACACACAGACGGACAAACAGACACACATACACACTCCATTTAAAGAACTCTCCTGCGATGGGGTAATCATTGTGACCTGCAGCATTACATGCAATGTTCGGGGGCTGGCTTTGAATTAAACATCATCACCTTCAACACTCTCTCACAAGTCTCCCATATCCCTCACCTACCTTCCTCCTCTCTCACCTACCTCCCGCTCCTGAAGTTTAGTGGGTGAAGAGAGTGTCTTTTTGAATCACAACCTACTGTTGAATAATTTAGACATACGCCCAACACATACTCTCTCTCTCACACACACACACACACACACACACACACACACACACACACACACACAGGGAAGCCTAGTAGGACCATGGCGAGAACCGAGGCGGACGGGGGTGACAGGGCAGATGTGTCGCACTGCATTGTGGGCCCTCGAGGGGAGTGCTCTTTCGCCTGCCCTTTCCCTTCCTGCTCGTGCCGTATGAATGTTGGATGGGCCAGTGCCAGGGTGGTGCTGATGCTGCTGATGATGTCACAGCAGGGGCGGGGCGGGGGCGGGGCGGGGGGCACAGAGGCACAGAGCAGCGATACCATTTGTCTTGTGAGTGAGTGTTACAGACACTGACACTTGGTGGACTCCCTCTGAGAGATGGGTGGGGGGTGTTGGTGGGTGGGCCCTACATGGCTGCAGCCATGCTGATGGCATGCGGTGCTGCATGTCACATGTCATTAGCCTGATGACTGGTCAACTGCACACCTATTCAGAACCTGCCAACAAAAAATGCCATCGGCCAGGAAGTGTTACCCTAGCCTCAGTTGAAGAAGGAGAATAGAAGACAATCTGGGGTGGCAAGGAGGAAGAGGAGGTGAGGAGGAGGAGGAGGAGGAGAGGTAGAGGGGGGTGCAGGGATGAGAGCCTTCCGAGAGATAATATTGACAAACAGCGCTCTCTTGAACCCGAGTAGCCGTGCTCGGCCGTGCACAGCCTGCAGAACTGGGAAAGCTACCCCCGGTTTCCTGGCTCTGCCTTTATCTCCTGTCACATATTTCACAGCTCCTTTTAGCCGCTCTGCCTATGTGTCCTGAATACCTCTCCTCACCTTCAGTGTTTTTATTTACATATCCGCCTCTGGATAGCATTATTCCAGTGATGTTGGGGCATGATAGTTTGGTCCTTAGGGTGTTTGACTCCCAGCTGAAAGGTACTAGGTTCGATCCAACGTCAGGAGCCTAACCTGTAGGCAGACCTCACCCCTATCTGCCCGCTCAAGGGATACAGCGAGATGTCTTTCCGAAAGATTCCCATTTCGTTCAGAATATTTGCTTAATCAAAACCAGTAACAATCCAACAAGATTGTAGTTTGTCTACAACCACACACATAATCCTGAGCTATTTCCTGCGCTGACATTATTAGGCGACCTGTGATGTTCAACCGGCGCAATCATATCATCAGGAGCTTGTGGCTGGTAGTCTAGAGTAGAGTAGACCTGTCAGCGGCGCATGTAGCCTAATAACCACAGCGCCAGAAATAGTGCAGTGTGTTTGCAGACCAACTACCATCTTTTTGTGATTTTACCGGCACTGTGAATAAGCGACTATTCAGAACACATTGGAAATCTTTTCTAAGTAATTAGAAGTGTATTCAACTCGCATGAACAGGAGCTAGGCTACTGTAAACCCAGAGAACTCGCGTTCTGGAAGCAGAATGATGAATTTGGAGTTAAACAACCTGTCTGAATCTGGTTAAGACAAGCAAACGCCAATTTAAAGATATCTCGGCGTATCCCTTTAAAGAGCCAGTGAACCCAAAACCACTTTTTTTTGTGGTAATTTGTCTTATATGAACGTCAACATAGTAATCTATGCCATTTTATCAGTGTTACTGAAATAAGTCCCCAATTTAGAGTCAAATCCTATGTTCTCCCCAAAACACTATGTGAACGTTCCACTCTGCTGCAAACGCAGCTGGCGTTGTTTTCGTGATGTCTGAGTGCCTTTTCCAAGGCACTCTGACGTCACGGCCAAGGGGCACCAGCGGCGCGGTGTGTGTGGGTGGTGAAGCTGTCTGAGCAGCGATTTATTTAATACCCGCGTCCGAGGGTTAGGCTTCCTGGACACATATAGTATAACGCTACGATGTGTGTGGATGGTGAAGCCCTGTCTGAGCAGCGATGTATTTAATGTCCGCGTCCGAGTGAGTGTTAGGCTTCCAGGACACCTATATAATGCTGTATAACGCTGTATAACCTGTATAACCCTACGGTGTGTGGCGCATTTCATATACAACATCGCTTATTATAACGCACATAACAGTTACACAACGACGGTACTAAAAAAGTATCATAAAGTTGCCGTGGGTCGTAACCATGGAGATAACTCGCCTCCCTCTTTCCTTAAACTCTCAGCTCCAAAAGGCATTTTTTTAAAATCAGTGTTCGAATTCCATCTGAAACAGTGGCTCTTTAATGACATGTGTCTGAAATCACTGAGTCACATCGTTTTGTATTAAAGCATCTGTAAAATGTCTGAATAGTAGGCTACACAACAGCTATAATGACATGTGTAAACATAGAGGATTGGACTAGAGAACGGAGGGTCATAGATAGCGGGTGTCTCAAACCCCCTTCAGGCTGCAGAGAGAGCGTTGTTCCTGTTACGGCTCGCTCTAAATGGATTCCTGCGTTTTGGGTGCGGACGGGGGGGGCGGGGTGCTACAAGTCCTGGACGTTGTCCTACCTGCAAGTTGGATTCTGGTGTCTGGATATTTCCAGCGCTGCCACACTCCCTTGCTCTCGTTCTCTTTCTTTCTCCCTCTCTCCCTCTGCCTCGTCCTGTCTCACACAGACACGCTTAAGTCTCTTTAGACTTCAAAGACTCTCCACTCGGAGGTCCAACAGCTACTCTTCCGTCTCATGGTAGCTTATTGACATGATTAGCTAATACACACATACTCACACACACACGCACACACACACACACACACAAACACACACACACAAACACTTACACACACACAAGGCAGACGCACGCACAGGAAAGCATGCACACACTCAGACGTGCAACACACTCAGACGCACACACACACACACACACACACACACACACACACACACACACACACACACACACACACACACACACACAC
>JAOPJO010000061.1:6971710-6982029 GCA_027123675.1 Molva macrophthalma | reverse complement strand
CCCCACTCCCGGTGTTCCCCCAGCAGTGCACATTCGTCATCTGGTTTGTCTGATTAAAAGACAGGAAGGCCTCAGGTAGCTATTGCTGCTGCTGCTGCTGCTGCTGCGCCGCCACACGGCATCAGTAATCCTCCATGTCCATCTCGTTCAGGCTCAGACACTCGCCTGTGTTGTGGAATGAGTAGCCTGCAGGGAGGCAGGGAGAAACGCAGAGGGAGACACGCAGAGGGAGACACGCAGAGGGAGACACGCAGAGGGAGACACGCAGAGGGAGAGGGGAGGAGAGAGGGGAGGAGAGAGGGGAGGAGAGAGGGAGACACGCAGAGGGAGAGGGGAGGAGAGAGGGAGACACGCAGAGGGAGAGGGGAGGAGAGAGGGAGAGATGGATATACTTAATCGATTATTCTGACCCATCCCTACTAGAAACATTCTGGTCCTGTACCATCTTTGTCTAAAGGTTAGTGCGTGTTTAACAGAAGGATTCATATTCTAATACATATGTACATGAAACGATATCATCATGTCATGTACCTAAGATGCTGGGGTCAGAATGCAGCATCATGGGCTGTTTCTTCTTCATCTTCCCTCCTTGGTTGTCATAGAGACCAGCCTTGCCCATGTGGGTGTTCTGGAACATGGACTGCAGGGTGCTGGGGTTCATGCCCCGCATGGAGTCCTGGGGGGGGGGGAACACAGAAGGGTGAGCGAGAGGAGGAGCAGGGGCGAGAGACAATACACAAAATTGCATTGAGGGACTAAAAATCACTATGACAGTCATTAAAGAAGCTTTTGATAGAGGGAGATAAAGTTTTATCGCTTTGTGGCGTCAAAAGCGATAAATATTAGACCTGAAATGCACAACTTTGACATCACAGTAACACTTTATTTTGCCTGGTATACAGGCCATTTCTATACCGCTTCTTGTAATGGACTTTAGTTAAGATATTGTGCTAGAAACAACATAACCAGACAAAATATATGTTTAGCATTATATACAACATTGTGTTGACGTTCACTACGATTACTAGTGATCACTACTCATAACTGCCTTAACTGTAGTGAAATTAATTTGTAGTTATACATTTGCCTACTGGGCCTGACAGTAGGTATAATGTATCTATACAACGGTTTACCTGCAGTGGGAAGTTCATGTTCAATCCAGCAACTTCCTTTGATAACTGATGAAACAAAAATAAGACAGAAAAATAAATCATTTACATATCACTAAAATGTTACCAGCAAAGACAACATGTTCCTGCAAAGGCTAGAGTCTTGGTTTGGACTCAAGTGTTAAAACAGAAAACCATGTTGTAATAGAAACACTTGCCACGTTGAAAGTGGATAAGTGCACAGGGCATTGGTACGTAGCTACTGCCATCAGTTCCACACTAGGAACTCTGGTTGATTTTCTTTTTAGCTAGTAGCACGACCTTTGGAAACAAAACACATCTGTACCATTCTAAGAGTAAAACTATACTGAATTTTGTAAAAACTACCAAAAAACACCAACTGTAACCAACAAGGAAACAAAACCACAGAATTTCTGGTTCGTAAGTAAATGCACTTTCAATAACTTAGTCATTTATAGCGTTTTATATAATTATGACACCCAACCACTTCCTTCCTTTACACATCTGTGGTAGCATGGTGGACACACAGTCTAGTTGTGGGTTCGAGCCTCAATGTCCTCGGTCTACTGCAAGTCTCTCACGACAAAAGCGACTGCTAAGTAACTAAACAGTAAACCAGTGACTGATTGGCATATGGGGAGGACATTTGACCTAAAGAAGAAACACGGGCCAGCCGTCCGCCCACCTGTTGCTGCTGTCTCTGTTGGTTAGCTTTCTGTTTGGCACGGCGCTCCAGGAACTGTTTGGCGAACTCTTTGGCTTCCACGGTGTCGCCCAGGTAGGACCTGATGAAGTCCAGCACAGCGTAGGGCGACTCTACCTCCTTCAGGTACGCAACGATGGTGGACACTGGGGGGAGAACACACACACAACACACACACACACATTAGTCAAGGGCTTAAAGGAAGCCACAGGACATGGTATTCAAATATAACCCCCGAAAAACACAAAGAATCATGGGGGATGGCATAAGGGCTAAGGCAGTGGCTTGTTTCTTTGCAGTAGCGCCAAAAGCTGAAGTGTCCTGTGACCTTTCGTTGCAGAAGAAACCAGCCAATTAGTAACCCCAAACAGACGGAAAACAAGCAATTTCAGCTCTCAATATGACAAGCCTGACAACCCCTTATATCTAATCCAGGCGTTCCAACACCTTACTAACCATTTGCACCGTTAAAAACCCAAAAAACATAACACTTCCTCTGTGAGTCATACCAGACCATTAATCAAAGTTGCGGTTCGAAAAAGCCCCTCCCCTCGAGTCAGGGGAGGGGCCGCTAAGCCACATCGTTTCCACAGTTGGCGACAGAACGGGCCGGGGGCCGGGACCTACCATCCAGCGAGGAGGAGGAGTTGTTGGTGGAGGTGTTGAGGGCGTGCAGCATCTGCTCACACCAGGTGGTGAAGCCGTCCTGGGGCTTCATGCCCTGCAGCAGCTTCAGCAGCTTGTCCTCGTCCTCCGTACGCTTCCGCCGCATCAGGTACTGGTCACTGGGGGGGGGGGGGCAGGGTGGATCCCGGTTAGGGGTTAGGAAAGAACCAACTGCCTCGGACGGTTATGTAGTGAGTTTTTAGGTTTGGATTTCCCCCCCCCACTCGGGGAGCGAACCCAGTACACCCAGTCCTGCATAGGAGACTACCCACTGGCTGGGTCCATAAAGGGTTGGCTGGAGGTTTTATGAAATCACTTCTAATGGCTGCGCCACACTGGCCAGCACACCTGTCCCTCAGAGAGTGACGTTATTTCCCTTTGTGTTTAATGTAAAATAAGTTGTTTAAGGTATTACCGGATAACACACTGGAGTTGGGGGAAGATACTTAATGTAGCAACAAAATGAAAAGGCGGGAAAATATAAACTGCAACAAACAAAAAACGGAAGCCATTTTGTCCCACCAACCTGAGCGACGGGCTGCTGCGGCTGTTCTTCATGCCCATGTTGTTGTTGCCACGGAGACCGCCCTGGTTCTTCACTGCCTCATCCCACATGCCCATCCCGCCGGAAGACCCTCCCCCAGGGGCCTTGGAGTCCATGCCCCCCGGGCCGCCCCACATGCCCACGCCGTCCGCCCACTGGCCTCCCATGGAGGACCCCCCCATGGCCATGCCGGAGTGCTGGGAGAGACAAGACACACAGGGGGTGTCAAACTACAGACCTCCATCTGGCAGCTGTTAGGCCGTATGGGTCTCATTGTAAAACCGAAGAGCCACATAATGTATAGAATCGAAAGGTAAATCTTTGTTTTACTGGTGCGCTAAAGATGAAGACATTGTAAAGAAACTCACATATCATCATGCTAGTTTAGGTTTTGTAACGATAGTTTACTTTTCTTTTCGTCTTTTCGTTTTCATTCGTATGGTCGACTTGAATAACGTGTAGTCTTTATATGTATATTATCTCCAGTACTCACCCTGTCTCTCTGCTGCTGGACCCGCTGCTGCTTCAGTATGCGCTCGGCCTCCTGGTGCATCTCCAGCAGGGTGAGAGCCGGGGGCTTTCCTGACTTGGCCATCCCAGAGGAGGAGGCCCCTCCCCAGCTCGAGCCACCGCCGCCGGGCCCCTGCTGCAAGGGGGCCTGCTGGAGTAACTTCATGATGAGCTCCTGCTGCTGTCGGCACTGGAGGAAGAGACAGGATTTCAGATTTGAATTTTTTTAAAAATCTTTTCAAAGTAGCATTCAAAACACTAATGTAGTATCCAAAATGATCCAGCTCCATCTCACCTCCGCTTGACACTAACCAAAGATTCCGGCAATTCCAATATTTTTCAAAACCCGGAGGTCTTTGTCTCACCTGCTTGCGCCTGAAGAGGTCCTCCTCTTCCCTCCTCTTTTGCTCCTCCTGCCTCCTCTTCTCCTCCCGCCGCTTGCGCTCCTCCTCCTCCCGCTTCGCCCTGAGTTCAGCCTCTCTTCTCTCCTGCTGGAGCGGGAACACACAGTGGGGAGGGGGGGGGGTTTTACAAAGTATGTCCTAAATGCCGGGCGCAGCGGTGGATGACGTTGTCCGGTGCTCGCAGCGGATTAGAGTCCACCAGTTCAAGGACAACGATTACATGCCGAACTGTAAAAGTCCAACAGCAACACACCAACTGCTATTTTACTGTACAATGTTGTCATAGCATGGTGGATTCAGTGGAGATCTAGAGCAAAAGGGAGGTTCTGTTGCGTACGGCAACAGAACAAAACCTGCCCCAAGTTCTCTGCCAGTTTGGTGAGTCTGTAAAACTCTTCACAATATTATCATTATGATTCACATTTGGTCGGCCATCACAATACATTCCCAACACAAACCACCAGGGGGCGGCTCAAGTCACCTTTTGAAGCTGTTCGAGAGTTGGACCCTGAGTAGAAGAATTCACTGTTAAGTCCCAAAGACTGGCCTCTCCGCCTGCACAGGGGAGGAGAACAGAAGTGAGTTGGGCTGCGTGACACCACAGTGTTGCGGCGGTAAGGCGTGTGGGTCGTGCGACGTACCCGACGGTTGAGAAGCTGAGGTATGCATGTCCCACATGGACCCTGTATCTGGCACTGACATCGACCTGTTCATCGAAGGCATCATACCCTGATCACTGCACCTTGACAAAGACAGACGCACAGACGCACGCACACCACACGCACACGCACACACACACACACGCACACACACACACACAAAATACATTGAAGAATGTCAGCAACCAACAAGAATTTACATCATCAATGTTTAATAAAGTCATATTTTGCATTCATGCATACAATTGCATTGTAGTCCAGGTGCATCATGATCCGACTGTAGGGATCATGTGGCATTCCCATATCATACACAATGAAATAACTGTGGTTATAGAGCCCCCTCATGCTCAGTGTAGCTCCCGGGTCACGTGAACACACCTCACATGCACGCTCCCGGGTCACGTGAACACACCTCACATGCACGCTCCCGGGTCACGTGAACACACCTCACATGCACGCTCCCGGGTCACGTGAACACACCTCACATGCACGCTCCCGTACCTGTTGATGAGCTGGAAGAGCTGCTGCTGTTGCTGGAGCTGCTGGTAGATCAGCTCCTGCTGCTTCTTCAGACGCTCCTGCTCCAGGTTACCCTGGAGGAGGAGATGGTGAGGAGAAGGAGGAGGACGACGAGGAGGAGGTGAGGAGGATGAGGTGGTGTTGAGAGGAATAGGAAGAGAAAGGAGGAGGTGGGAAGAGAGGGATGAGGAGGAGCAGGATGTGGTGGTGAGGAGAAGGAGGAAGAGAGAGGGAGGAGGGTTTGAGGAGAGGAAAAGAGAAAGGAGGAGGTGGGGGAAGAGGGAGGAGGAGAGAAGGAGGAAGAGGAGGTGGGGAATGACGGAGGAGGAGCAGGTGGTGGTGGGGGGGGGGAGAGGGAGGAGGAGCAAGAGGAGAACATCAGTTTTGTGCTGCTGCAGACATATGTAGCAGCTAGCGGCGTTTCAAGTCAAATTCAAGAAAAGCATCGTCGCATTTGAATGAAACTCCAGGCGTGCGTCTAACTCACCGTCACAGAGGAGCTCCTCTGGGTGGTCTGTTGGCGCTGGGGGGGAGGGGGCTGCCTCACCAGCAGCGGGGGCGGCGAGGGTCCCGGGACGAAGGGCACGCGCCCCCACATCTTGATGACGTCGCCGAGCGGCTGGAAGCCCTCGTCGCAGCCGCGCTTCACCAGCAGCGTCATGGTGAAGTAGCCTGCCTGGAACCACTCGCACATCTCCATCGTGGTGAAGGGGCCTGGGAGCCGTGGGGGGGGGAGGCGTTTACACTCCCTTAGTGGGGTTATTTACACTGGATGCACTTTAGATTGTGTTTGGATTGTATTTTTGACTACATTTTTTCTTCATCTTCTTTTTTATTTGACTTTTTTACGGGCTTCGGCGATATACGTTTTCCCGTGCCAATAAAGCATTTGGAATTGAGACGGGGAGACGAAAAGAAAGAAGAGACAAAACACGAGGGACCCGGTGGGCTGTGGGAGCCACTGCTCCGAGGGCCCTGTTCACACAAGCGGGAAGTTCCAGAACAAGGAATGAGGCCACGTTCTGGGCTAGCTAAAAAAAGCCCGTCTCCAATTTCTACTAGATTGATTGACATGTTTAATGCACGCAAAACACTTGCAGCTGCCATCTGGAGTTAATTAGTTGTTATTTTATAAACCTAAATAAATAAAGATAACCGTTTGTAAAGGGCTTACTATTGGTTGGGAAGCCACCATTGGTTGGAGACTACCATTGTGTTTAGATCATCATTGGTAATTGTTTTGGGACCACCAATGATTGAAAACCACCAGTGGTTAGATAGCACTTTTGGTTCAGGACTACCATTGGCGTGAGAAAACTGTTAGTCAATGGTTGGGCACCATCGACGGTTAAGGACCACTATTGGCCATTTTTAAAGGACCACCATTGGTCCTTGGTTGGGGACTACCTTGCGACCAATGGTTGGTGAGCAGCAGGCGGGGTCCGTACCTTGGATCTCCCCCTGGGGGTCCTTGTAGAACCACTTCTTGGCGGCCTCGTGGCCCAGTGGCAGGGCGTCGGCCGTGTTGCGGCTCTCTTGCTGCTGCTGCTGCTGGTGGTGCTGCTGCTGGTGGTGCTGGTGGTGCTGCAGGGCCTGGGTGAAGCACTCCTCCTCCAGGGACGTGTCCTGCAGCGATGCCACCATCTTCTCCGCCTCCTGTTCCACACAGAGACGGCCGCGCACACGTCAAGTCAACAGTACAATACTGCATAACAGTCAGTCTCACGGGCCCTCAACCCCTAGCCCTCGAAAGGACAAAGGACTACGTTCCCCAAAACCCAGAGGGGAAAACCTTGAGCAGGAACACAGGAGGAGGGATCCCTCCCTTCCAGGAGGGAGGGAGGGTAAGGACTGCAATAGGAGCCTGAACGAGCAGACATGTAATGGTAGCACCCATGGGGTCTCACGCACACAGGGTCACACACAAACATGGTTGATCACATACACACACACACACACACTAAGTACTAATGGGACGTCGAGATCTTGGGTCTAGATATGTGTGGTTAGGCTTAGAGACAGATTTGGGCCACTGGAGTCGCCTCCAGAGACCACTGCCCGTTTAAAATACAACAGCACTGCAACCTTTCACTCTGGCGGCCATTTTGGCTCCCAGCAATCATTCTGGTTGTCACCAGATGACGGATGTCAGTAGTTTAGTGCTGCAGTTATAACACACACACACCACACACCCACACACACACGTTATGTGTTCACGATGCTACGATAACATGGTCACGCGTGTCCATGAACACATCTGAATGAGGACTGTGTTTGAAGTGACCTTCATGCATCTTGAACGAGTCACGCTAGTGGCTAACACACTAACATTTTAGTACTGGGTGTGATCGCCGCCACAGGCGTGAAATTTAAAAAAAAATCAGAGCCGGAACAGAGTTAGGTGCAGCAGAGGTTCCACCCGACCCACTTACTAAAATAGTCTTTCAGACAAAGAGGCAAGACTTTCTCTTACATAAAGTGGCGCTCCCTGTCCTTCACACCGTGTCTGTCATGAACCAATTTCAGTTGAATACAAGGTTTTGCGTTGAATATTCATCCATTTTTTTCCGAATTGCTGTTTTAATAATACAACTTCTGCAGGCGACCTGATTGCCACTACCTTTGGATTGTCGTTTTGCAATGTCTATGGCATTAACCCTGCCATATAAAAGTCGAGACAAGTTCCAGATAATAAACTGCTGTTTTTACCTGCTGTAGGTGCTTCATGCCCTCGTCGTCCTCAATGTCTCCCCCTGCAGGAGGGAGGAGAGGAGCAGCAGAGGAGGGCGGGGGAGAGGGGGGGACAGAGGCGTGGGCGGCGATGTTGTTGGACACGTTGTTACTGAGGCTCACGTGGACCTTTGACAGCCCAGCGGGACCTGCGAATGACGGGGGGGGGGGGGGGGTGGTGTGGGAAAATGTAACCGTCAACATGCCATCTGGGTGGTAGATGTAGTGAGGCATACACGCTTTGTCCATTTAAAAAGGGGAAACTTATTTGAAACTTTGAAAGAAGTGGTCCACTCTCGCTGCAACTCTCGGTACTCAAGGTGCACATGGTTGGCGCGAAGCGTACCGTCGTTCAACATGCTACCGCCTTTGAGGGCCAGGTCGCTTGTCGGCTGGGGGTTGTCGTGGGCAGCCGTCCTTGCGCCGCCGGCCTTGGACTCGGGGGTCATGTGGTTCGGGGGGGAGGAGCAAGGAGGGGATCGTTTACCCTGGTTGTCGCCACACCCGGTCTCCTTGCTCTCTGGAAGGGAACCAGAACAACAGTTTAACACAAGGGCCCACAGGAGAAGTCCAGGTTAGTGGTCACACACCCAAACCACTAGACCACCCTGGCTATCAGACGCACATGCATCAGATGCTACAGGAGAAATGACACATCAGAAGTGTTTGGAGCTTATCGTGTTATCGTTGGGCATTTTCCTCTGATTGTTTTGCTCTAGCCACAATCACGGCCCTGTTTTATCAGACCGCTGTGTAAATAAACTCCTTCAATACAAAACAGAGTCCAACTACGGCCACATACAGCGAGTGAAATCTCTATTGTGGGCCAGTGTAGCCACGCAAATTCGCGGGAATGCGGTGATCCATCGACAAACACCGAGTTTACAGAGCCACGCCATGTTAAAGGAACGAACAGGCCTCCACATTGTTAACGGGAGTTTTGTGATTAGAAAATGAGAGGTTGCGCAAATGTATACCTAGTGTGGCGCAGGTGTGGCTAAAGTCAACACTGAAATCTTGCAACACAACAGCAGAAGAGAAAAGGACTGAGCAGGTGAGAAAAAGGCTGGAGGACAAGAAGACCCTTGATTGGTGAAGGCCAACAGCCCGGTTGGTTAAGACCGCTTACCCTTGTCTTTGTCACCGCCGGAGTTGTTGAGCCTCTCAGAGTCAGCGAGGAACTCTTCCTCCTCATCTTCCTCCTCGATGCCCTGGAAGTCCAACTCCTCCTCCAGGATCATGTCCTTGCCTCCCTTCTGGCGGAGAAGGAGAAGAATTCATCAAACTACTACATAACAGACATCAGCATAACACCGATACAGGAAAAAAAAACCTTTATACACGTTCTCTCAGGTCTTCATTTAACAGAGGGTTTGATAAGAAAAAAAACATTCATATGAAATATGAAGAAACACTATAATGCAAGACTACAATGCAAGACTTGTGGTTGTCAGTTTGCATGCAGTACCCGGTCAAACCACAGTGTGGTGCATTGAAAAGGTAACTAGTCCCAGGGCGATCCCATTATGCAAATAGACCTCATTCTGAGTGACTACCACTGGATTCTTTTTTTTTTTCAAAACAATTAGGAGCCATTCGTTTAAGTGATTATTTACACTTTAATCCAAAAAGGGGCCGCACTTTAGACGCACGCCAATAAGCAGGCTCCGGGGACACACGGCTCGGCGTCGGTTGGGATCGAGACCCCCCCCCCCCCCCGCGCCTTTTGGGCTGGGAGTCGTCAGACCCCCTCCCCTCCCCCCACACCGCTGTCCTCCCACACACACACACACACACCTTAAGGGGCATGAACGCGCCGGAGGAGTCGAAGGTGCCCATCTCTCCCTCCTCCTCGTCCGTGCACCACTCGGGAAGCCCGTCCCGGTCGTCCTCCATGCCCTCGCTGCCCGCCCGCCGCCGCCCGCCGCCGCCGTGGCCGTCCGAGTCCCGGAAGTCAAAGTCAAACTTCCTGCGCCGGCTCTCGCCCGGGCCGCTGTGGTCCCGCCAGCCCGCTGAGCGAGGACCTCCGTCTGATTGGGTGAAATCAATAGTTCCTCATTGTAACCAAATCGGGAGGCCCGGAAGAGACGACAACATTAAAGTCGGGAATGCGTTCCATCACCACACTTTATGGTAGTGGTAGTGTAATGTTCAAACATGATTTATTCAGGCGTTCGTCGTTGAGAATTGCATTCTCAACATATCTTCACCGGGACTTGTTCATGTATGATCAGCGTCCCTGACTGTAACCAATATGGATCAATCAATCACAACACATGAACCAATAAGAACCCAACCATCACCTCAAGTGTGCGTGAGCGTGTGAGCGTGTGTGCGTGAGCGTGTGAGCGTGCATGCCTCTCGTACCGTCCCTGCGGCAGACGCCCATCCTCCAGCTGCTGCCCGGCTCCACGCCTCCGCCCCCGGCCCCGGCCGCCCCCGTGCCGACGGCCC
>JAOPJO010000061.1:6947507-6971610 GCA_027123675.1 Molva macrophthalma | reverse complement strand
GCTGTGTGTTTTATAGTTCACAGTTATGTCACTGCCAGAGAGAGTTTCTTCTCTCTGTTTCTTTGTGTGTGTGTGTGTGTGTGTGTGTGTGTGTGTGTGTGTGTGTGTGTGTGTGTGTGTGTGTGTGCGTGTTACTAACGTGCAGACAGTATGTGTGTGTGTGTGTGTGTGTGTGTGTTACTAACGTGCAGTATGTGTGTGTTTGTGTTACTAACGTGCAGCATATGTGTATATGTTACTAAAGTTCAGTCCGTGTGTGCGTGTGCGTGCGTGCAGTATAGTCTGACACTTGTCTGCTCTTTGGCCAGTGACCGCAATGTGAAAAGTGCAACAACAAAACCCAAACTAACACAAATGTGTTCTGAGCACATAAAACGAAATAGTCCGTCGTGTGTGTTTACGTTTTTGGTAAAATATGACTTGACTCTACGCTCTTGCCGTAGCCACCCTTACGGATGTCATCTGACCAAAACTTTCGGCGCACTTAACTTATCTCAGGAAGCGACATCACTTTACGAATGATACTTTGCCAATGAGGATACGGTTTTGGGCATTTCACATCATGCAAGACTGAAACGAAGTAGATGGCTCCGTCCTCCGTCAAAAACCGAACATTAAAAGTTAGGTTAGCTACTCATGCTAACCATTGACCTGTCAAATCTAACTCCATAAGGCTAGCAATGGCTAACATAAACGACTGAGAATCAAGATAATTACTTTAAAATGACACGGTGAGCCGTCGTTTTCTTCTAGGTCATATGCACGGAGAGGGCATGTGCCGGTTTATACGCTACGGTGTCAGCCACTGCCTGCATGCAGCCATGACCCGGCTTGAGGAGGTCCGTGGAGAGGTGAGCATCCGCTCCTCTATACGTACTCTGGGCTATCTGTCGCACGTGAGTCTGCTGGTGGCGATCTGCCTCGGAATATATGTACGATGGGAAATCAGCCAAACGACCATTATGCTGATCATCTTCGTTTCGGCCCTTGTTGTCCTCGGATTAGCAATTGTACTTCACTGTTACTTCCACATGAAGAAAGTCAGCCAAAGTCTGATCCACCTGTGGCAGGGGTCTCTGTTGGGTCTCCTGTGTTTCGTGGGTAGTCCTGCCCTCGACAACGACGTGAAGGAGCAGACTACCAACTACTTATTCTTGACTAGTATGGTTCTCAGAGCGCTCTGGGCTCTGCTGGAGAGGATATGCGGATGCACGAACTCCCGTCCGGCTTTCCTCACCACGGCGGAGCGGCTGGAGCTGGTCGGCTTTGCCAGTACGTCATTCATGGTCAACAGCTTTCCGAGTGTGACGGTGTTTGTCGCTGCGCTGGCGGTACTGATGGTCGTTCTTCGGATGAAAGCTGTCCTCACACTTCCCAACCTAGTCTGCTTCGTCTTCGTCACCGAATTCCTGTTCCGCGTGGGCCTGGAAGTGTCCACCAACTCGTTCGCCTTGGCGTGTTTCCTCAGCCAACTCATCTGCGACCCTCTGCTCGACTACTACTTCAGCGGCTTGTCTGTGACCGAGCGCTGGCAGCCGTTCCTAGCGGGCCGAGGCTGGCGACGGCTGTCCCTCCTTCCCCTACTGCTGGTGGTGGAGGTGACGTACCTCGTTCTGGCCGGGTTGAGGCTGTCGGACGTGGGCCAGTTGTACCTGATGATCCCAGCCTTCGTGGTCTGCATGCTCTTCTGGGGCATCAGCCACCTGGTTTTCTTAATCACCTTATGGGGCTTCCACACCAAGATCAGCGACTGCCAGAGGGTGTGCTTGGCCCAGGGGTCAGGGTTCAACAGTCTGGACAAGGTCATGGCATCCAAGGGCGTGCGACACTTCTGCCTCATCTCACAGCGCCTCGTTCTATTAACGATGGTGTCCACCTTCATTATAGCAGCTCTCACGTGGCAGGTAGGCTGACTTATTATGCATACAATATTATGCATTAAAGGGTCCCTATTTTACAACCTGACCTTTTGTGAGGTTAGCCACTGAGTAGTCTTTTAAAGCATTTACATTTCAAAATGTAACCACTGGGGACATCACAAATGGGAGTGTCCTTAGTTGATACATCTTACATCTCACACCTGGTGGTAAAATAGGGCCTCTTTTTGCACGTTTTTTCTCAGACTGATGTTTCCCTAATTTGAATGTGACTCCCTGTCTCCCCAGTCGGTCAGCAGCCTCTTCATCAGTATGTCCCTGCTGGTCCTGCTCTTGGAGTCCCTCTTCCACGGGCTTTTCCACGAGTTGGGCAACAGTCTGGGGGGAACCTGCGTGGGCTACGCTGTGGTCATCCCCACTAATTACTGCAGGTAGTCGGTGCCCACACATAAGCTGTCCTACACCTATAAGTTAAGCCAGCCAAGGACTTCATCTATGAACAGTATAGGTCAAAGCGGTTTGACAGGTCTTTTAGGATTGTTAGATTAGAAGATTTGACACTATATCATTCATCTTTAGAAAGCTCCAACATGCCTCTTTAGGCAGACATCTGGAAATGGATTTGCTTAAATATCTTTTCTTAATATCACATTTTTGTATTCGGGAGATTCGCACCCTATGAATATATACCATTTTAGTGTGCATCATGCGAGAATGCAAGGGCTCATGGCTGCTCAAAAATCAAGTGAGCAGCCATGGGTTCAACTGCGCCTCAGCCTCCTCCCCCAGCTCAACGTCTCCTCCCCCCATCCAGCCTCGACGGCCAGCCCCTGCTGCTGCCTCCGGACCAGGTGCAGCAGCTGAACCAGCGTTCCACGGACATGCTGAACAAGGTGCAGCTCTTCTTCGCCCACCACCTGATCGAGAACTTTGGCTGCGACTACTCCACCAGCGGGTTGAGCCTGGAGGCCATGCAGGTCAAGCTCCGCAGCTTCCTGGAGCTGCGTACGACCTACGGCCCGCGCCACGACACCTACGTGGTGTTCTACAGCGGACACACACACCGCTCCGGGGAGTGGGCTCTGGCAGGTGAGCAGAACTGAAGCCCACGCGAGACGCATTTGTGGTGGTTGTTGAAGCGGCCTGTGGTGGTGACTAGAAAGTGTATTATTTGCGTTCCTGAACCTATGCAATTAATTGCGGATGATTTTTCAAAATCAGTGGGTCGACGAAATGATTGGAGCGCTGCAACCAACGAATATTTTCATAGTCGATTAATCAAATGGTTATTTTTGCGCTTAATCATTTAGACTATAAAATGTCACAAATAGCAAATACCATCACAAACTTACGAGTCCAAAGTAATTCCTTAAATGTGCTTGCTTTATCTTACTAGCAGTAAGATACTAGCAAAATGAAACTTTTCCTTTTATAATGATCTATGAACCAAATATTTGAGTTGAACTGCAACATTAAGCAGCAAATGTTTGATAAATGGCTTAAACAATGTATTATCGATCGACTAATCGTTGCAGCCCTAATTGATTGACTTATTCAGCACTGATAAAATGTATTCAAAGGGTCTAAACCTACCAGTTGTATGAGCATTTGTATATACGTGACAGAGCGATATTATTTTAACATTGGTTTGATACCCCTGACAATTTCTCCTTTTTTTTTTTTTTTTTTTAACATGTATGGCATTTGAAAAGACCATACATGCGTTATATTCCTTCGCTCTTACACTCGCTCCTTGTGTGTAGTTGCACTTAGATTCAGGGTCAATAGACATTAACGTGTCGTCAACATGTCCCCCTGTGTGACGACCACCTGGCGGTCCAGGCGGAGACACCCTGCATCTGGACCAGATCGTGAAGTGGTGGCGGGAAAAGAATGCTGGCACCTGCTCCCGTCTCATCCTGGTCCTGGACGTGGACGACGCCCGTCCCTGGGCCACGGAGGTGGGCCGCGTGGACGGCGGACTCTACGTGGCGGTGCAGGGCGCCACGCTCTCGCCCGCCTCCGACCCAGAGGTCCAGGACGCCGGCCAGCTCGGGGACTTCACCCACCGGTGGGTGGAGTTCAACTGCAACCCCGGCGCCGACATTCGCTGGTCGGAGCCGCGCCGCGCCGTGTCGGCCGTCTACGGCGTGTCCCACCACTGGGGGGACTACTCGCTGCACCTGCCCACGGAGAGCGACGTCACCAAACACTGGCAAACCTACTTCCCCAAAGTCACCTACCCCGTGGTCCAGCTGGCGCTGTGGGCCGGCAGCCTGGACCTGTTCCGGGGCTGCGGCGTCTTCCTACGGTGCCTGCGGAGGCTCAAACTGAACTGGTTCCCGCCGGCTATACTAGACATAGGCCAGGGCTTCAAGCTGGTCAGGTCCTAGCCAACCTGCACTCGTGTTCACGGGTTCATGGTTCTTCCGAGTCAGAGGAAGATTGGCGTGTTTGTAAAGAAAACCCAAACAGAATGGATGCGTATGTTTTATTACTTTTAGAGTACAGACAGTTTGGATAAGTCATTAATCTACAAAGGCGGTTCGCAAAATGAGATCGGCACATCAAGTTACTGATTGGGGATTTGGAGAAGTTAATGTGTTCATTTATTTTGTTTTTATTTTATGTTTGCGCACAAACCTTATTTTTGGGGGATCTTGATGTCACCACAGACGAAAGAGCATACACATATGTAGGTTATAATATGGGCTCTTAAATTTTAATGCAATGTTGTATTCGACATGATCGGATATCGCCTGGCATTCACTTGCATTAGTGCCTTCTTTTATACTGTAGTATCACCAAAGAACTAGTAACAAACTTGCTTTTTTTTTTGTCATTCAAACGACCTTGTGACGCCATACTCCTTGTAAACACACTGGTCAAACAGTTTATACCTTCTTCCAAAGCACACCTGCACAGCTTTTGCTTATTTAATACCTGATACTTTTATATGTTAATGGATGACTCTAGGGAATCCAACACCCAATTTTCTTTTATTTGGAACAAACTTTAAAGTGAATGTATTTTGTAATGCGAGTCCATGCTGCCCTGTTACCAGTATATAGTAAGTGCAATGGGTCAATGAAAATACACCTATTCAATTCACTCCAATGAAAAATATATTTTATACCTTTATAACTATTCCAACTTCAGGGAATTCCAGGAAAACCTTACAAATAATTGCACTACACGCCGAGTCGTTGTAAGACTTATATTTACACGTGAATGTTTAGTTTTTTAACAGGGGTGTTATTTATAATTGGATTGTATGCGTATTCTAAATGACATTTGCTAAATTGCACCCGCTATGCAATAAAGAACTGATATAAAAATCTCTCCCAATTATTTATCTAATGGGCCCCTAATATAGTGCGATACACTGCCATCATGTGGCATACAAGTAGTAAATACTTTAGTAAAAATTTCCACAGGTAACTTTGGTTCTTTTTCACTCCAGGCACCACAAGCAATTTATCCTAGTTTGTTTATTTTATTGAAAACATTATAAAATAAGGTACAGCAGCATTTCATATTTGTATTTCCACCTAAGACAGTCAGTTGTAACTAACCAAGTAAAAAAAAAAAAAAAAGCTTCATCTTGTCTGATCGTCAAGGAGATGGGACCAGGGATTTGTTTTGTGGAATTGAAAGAAAGAGGGCACCCTCCGCATTCTGTGACTGCAGAATAGTACTGCCCCGATTCCAGCCAGTTAACCAATACAAGATTGCCATTTCTATAAAGTTAGTTGCATTACAATGTCGGGACAATTGTTGTTTTAAAAGTCACTAACGACATTACAGAGACAATCAGTGTTTGTCATATTGAGTGCAATTTGGAATATTCATCAATATTTAATCCCCAGACCCACATCTACTAATTAGAACATTGTAAATTCTCAATTGGACAGAATTACACGGCACAATAGTACGACCACAGACTTGGACACTTCAGATAGTTAGAAATTGTAGTTATTTAGTTATACAATATTAAAAGAAAAAGGGCCAAATATGTAATTAATAAATGGCTATGCAATATATACAGTGCAGCTTTTTCTTTGGCCAGTGTAAACTTAAAAAATGCTTAAAAAAATATCCTTACTCTCAGAATAGCGTGTCAGACAAAAGAAAATGGATTCCTTTTCCTCGTCCTAAAAAACTACAACCTCTATAAGCATAAGAAAGACTACTTTGAACATGACAATAGGTTTGGATTACATCCTTTAGAAAATAATGCATGGCATCGATCCAATGACGGGATCTGCAGTTGGGTTCATATATTACACACACAGGATACATGGTATGTACTAGCTCAAAACGAAAAAAGCTTTTTTTTGGGGTGCAGAACTGTGATTACTCAATGGCGAAACGACCTGTAGAACGGCCATCTTTTTTAAAATCTTTGGAAAACAATGTTTTTTGTTTTTATTCTGACCGACTGGCAATTAAAACCACGCAGAGTAGACATTGAATCAAAGTTCTTATTAAATGCTATACGTTATAATATTTTGCTGCTTCTTTATTCATATTTGCCTATATGCTAATCTTCTGATTTAAAACCAGTTGACATCAAGTTATTACATAATTTTTTTAAGATCCAACATCGTTGAATCTTAGACTTCTAAATCTAATCATGGAATTATCCAGACGGCCCATTTAATACAACTGTACACAGGTTAGCTACGCCTTGTTCCACTCGTCTGTTTTTAAAGCTGTTTAATGCAGTCAGTGCGTCCCTTCAATAATCGTACATTTGGCTTTGACAAGGAATATGCCAATAGTCCCTGTCCGTTAACCCAGATAATGAGTTTCTTTTAACACAAAACACAACCGAAGAATCCAAATGAAAAACAGCTCATTGTTAAATGATGGCTCCTGTATCACGTATGGCTTAAGAATGAGCTCCACGCTTTGGCTGACTGCAGGGAGTGCATGGCAAAGCTAAAAAGTGTAAGTATAATGGCCACTCCTTCTCCCTCGCCAACAACCCATACTCTTTAATACCGAATGCATCCCACGCACTATGCCCCAACAGTTCCAAAGTCAGAGTTCAAAACCAGGATTTGCTTCAAATATTCCATATAGAAGGGCAAAAGGAGCAAGCACATGGCAGACCTCTAGAGAACCACAAAGTGTAGTGCGTATGCTCTTAACGACACATCCTAACTAGAGAACCGTAACCTAGCTTAGCGATGAGCGTGTGATTGTCCTGGATGTGTTCCTTAAAGCGATGCAGACTTCTCATGACTAACTTTACTAAGACAAGACTTGAGGCCAAACTATATAGTGCTCACCATCAACCCGTCCTAAAAAAAGGTAGGCGGCGAAACTAAAAACAAAACGCTTACACGTATGACGCCCAAAGCGATCACTCCTAAAGCACGTTTACGTAACATACCATTAAATAAGACACAGGTTTAATTTAATTTTACAAACTATTGCTGTCCTCTTTCCAAGAACAAAACTTTTTTTTTTCAGCCATGTTCCACTCTTGAGTCTGAAAGTGATTGGGACCATGGAATGGGCAGAAAGCCCTGTTTAGTGTGAGTGAACAGCTGAGACCGTCAACTCTGCGAAACCATAACTGTGAATGTAGGACCGAGAAACACTGCTGACAAGGTATTAAAAAAAACAACAAATGACAAATAAACATTGGACGCCCATTGAGGAGCACAAAAACACAACGAAACATACGAACAATTCTACATTTTTCTTTCAGCCAAGCAATTCGTCAGTTGCTGGGCAGCCACTTGTTCATTACAATAACACAAAACATGATGGAAAATAACATTAGCTCATTTGTACACTCCTGTTCCACATTGTGCCTCCCAGGATATCAAAGACCAGGCAAATATTGGAGATTGCATAGGAGCAATAAACAACTCAGTCATACATACAAATTAGAAATCCTTGATGGCAAGACTGTGGTCCGACTTCCTCTCTGTGGTCTGTCGGAAAAATACACAACAGAACCAAAGGGTCCTCCATATTGGTAAAGCAAGAGACGGAGAGACAGGAGGTGGGGACAGATGGCCATAGATACGTCTGGTGTTTTCCCTGGTAACCAATTGTCCCCTCTGCTTATGTTCACCCTTTCAACAACAGTAAACCTAATAACAACAACAATGACAACAACCATAACCCCACCAGCCCCTGACTTTCAATCAGCAAGATTCCAAATCAACACATAATAATTACAAAATATAAAATAATTTCCTCCTGTGTACAAGCCCGCACGGTTCCCTACTTACAAAAGAAAATACAATGAGGTAAATCCCTGTAGCATGACGAAAACCAGACAACGCAGCCCCCCCCCCGCCCCTCCAGCTTTCCATCGACTGTTCGTTTCCGTGCCAACAGCGGACAAGCCAGCCTTGGAATGACTCATCGAAATTTCCGGTTCAGGCACAACAACCATGGTTTCCCCACGAGCGCACCTTTCCCCCACGAGCGCACCCCAGTCTAGCCGGGGGGGGCCCGCGCCCCGCCCCCGGGGGGGGGGGGGGGGGGCACACGTGGGGCACAGAGCTAACGCACACGCAGGAGAGCCGGTTTCAAAAGTTTCAGTTCTTTGTATTTTAATTGCCGATATGTAAAGCGGGGATTCGATGAGCCTGGGAACCAGACGAGTCTGCGAGCTCATGTTTCATCTGCGCTGGCACATGCGTCTGGCCCCCCCGTTGAGGCATTTTCATAAACAAAAGTGAGGGAACTGAGAGGTTCCAGACTAATGCGTTTGCAAATGAGTCTGGCAAGCCACTAAACTACCGTGCCCTCTCGACTGCATAAAAACCAACGTCAGGACCGCCGTTGTTCGGATCAGTTCAATGAGAAACCAAAATCAAAAAAGGTAACAACATGACATGGGACACAGGTGTAAACCGAGTGGGATCAACTAGGCTGATCCCCATAGATTAGGTTTAGACTGACCTGTCGTCCCAACTCTGGCTGCGGTGGATCTCCCGGACGCTGCGACCGAACCCCACCTCTGGCTCCTCAATACTTCTTTGGTAGAACCCTCCTTCTCCGCGCCCACGACCTGGACACACCTTGTCGGTTACCTTAAATCATTTTAGGTGAGCTTTTCCTGCACAAAAATATCAGCTGGGGGCTGGGCCCAAAAAAGGGGCTTCTTAGGTAGGTCATGGCACGAGAACGTTTGGGAACCAGCATTCTTAACGACATTACAATTAGGTAGTGAAGTGTGACTGTGAACTGGGTCACACTGAGGCAAGGCATTGTTTTTATAAAAACTCGAGGCAACGGACAATGATTACGAAATACATTCTAAAAATATACAAACCGCTTCCTCTTAAAATAATATCCACGGCGACTGAATACAAACTGTCTGTGTGCAATTAGCATGTCAAGCTTTTCAACATACAGTGCGGATGTGGTACGTGCATACACGTCAACTGCTCAAACCACCCGTCTCAGACCAGCTCCTGGTGTGTTAACATTGGCCATTTATGATGACCACCGCCTGTGTGTTTGGAAAAGGTCTAGTTGACATGGCCACAGTGCAGAATCCACAGTGGGCCAGGCAGGAACAGCAGGAACCAGACACCACAACACAAATGCGTATGGCTTTAATACAATATGTGCTCAGCCCTCCTGGACGGCAGCCATTGCACTTAGAAGTGAGTGGCTTGAGGTTGGCTTGTTCACACCGTGGTTCCACTGGTAGCGGTGGTTGGGGATCCACTGAGTGGTTCCATGTGGGTCACTCCTTGTAAAGACACTAGCCACTCTGGTCATAGTCTGGTTGGAGCTGCTGCCTTTCTGGCAGATGTTACCGGAGCATCCAGAGCATCCACTACTGCGTGTCTGCACTACGTAGATCACCCGGGCCTACCTTCTATGTACAGAACGACGATTTTATACAGAGCATCTGATCACAAAAAAAAATGCACTGCCATTTGTACCCCATGGTGGAGAGTTGTGGGCTACGCTCTTTGCTAGCAAGCGCGAGAAACGCTTGTCCTTGTTTGTGGTTTACCTCGACCTCCTCTCGTGGCCCCTCGGCCCCGGACCACACCGGCCGGGGCAGCGCCTCCCACTCCTTTACCCATGAGCCTCAGCACAGCCACGCTGTTCACAGACATGGAGAAGTTCCTCTGTGGAGGGAGAGAGAGAGCGGGAGAGGGAGTGATGGCACCAGAGGGGGAAAAACAAAAAAAGGAAAAACGAGAAAAAGATAGCGATAAAGAGAGAAACGGGAGAGGGAGGGAGGGAGGGAGGACAGCAAAGGCGAGAGACAGAGTAAGAGCCAAAGAGAGGGAAAGCGATAGAGGGAGAGAGAATGGAAAAAGCAAAATGAAGGAATGTTAAGAATGTCCACTCTGTGCCACACTGGCCAGGCAGCAGAATGGACCCTTTGAAGCCCAGTGCTTATCCGAGTGTAATACCATTTAGATGAAACGAGTGGAAACCACTGCACTTAACAAGACCATGATATCCCACTGATCAGCATGCAATTATCCAGTAACAACATGAGATCAAGCTTTCACTGCAAATGTTTTAGCTACGGCGACTTTAACTACTGCAACCGTCTGAACCAGTGGGTCCCGACCCCAAGGTGGGGAACTACTGGTCTAAGCTGCGTGCGTGGAGTTACGTTTTGGGTCGATGATTTTATCAAAAGCAACTTGGAGGGAAATCAGACAGGTTATTAAGGAGGAGCGGTTAGGGGTAAGACGTCTTGCTCATGGGTGTAGGTCAAGGGTAGGCTAGCCTGTCGGCATTGGGGTGAAACCCAGAACTTTTCAGCTGGGAGTCGACACCCTTTACCACTAGACTAACCATTAAAACCCTAGTTTTAATAAGATACAATGGAAGGCACTCAGCTTTTCTGCGAGGATTAGACAACAAGGTTTTAACAAACAGTATTAATGTCTGTGTGAGTGCATGGGCGGCTGTGTGGGCACACAAGTCCGCTGGTGTGTGGCGGCATATGTAGCCTGTACGCCCGTGTGCAGAAGCTCATCGTACCTGCTCCTCCTCGGTGAGGGGCACCAGGGCCAGCGGCTGCATGGGTTCTTCTTGCAGAATAGCAGCAAACTCTTTATCCTGCATGTCCTCGGGAACCTGCAGGCACAGCAGCAACAACCAGACGGTGAACACTGCGTTCTCTTAAAGACACGCGAGCACAGCGTATATTTAGAGATGGGAGGGGGGGCTTAGTCGTCCAACCTGCACTGGGGCACATCTTCTCAGCGACGCCATCATTTTTGATTCGAACGTCATTTGAAACGATGCATACGATGCTTTTTGAATGCCCAAATTAAAAGTCAGTTATTGACTTCAGCTTAAGTAAGGTCTGCGAACAATATCCAACATTAAAAAATATGTTTTGTTTTTAAATCCCCCAAATTGCAGTGAAGCCTGCAAACCGTAACCAATATAACAAAACATCAGTGAAGTCTGTTATTGACCTTTACAACCGGTGAAGGCCGAGGACCCTAACTTGGCGACCCACACCGCATCATGCAGCTACTGAAAGCGGCAGCGTAAAGCGTCTCACCTTGTCGTCTTTGATATAAAGTGCTAGCATCTCCTCGCGGCCGTAGCGGTATTCGGCCAGCTTGTACTTTGGCATGGCGGGGGAAGGAGGGGGGGACGTCACACTCCCCCCGCTGGACAGTGCACGAAGCCTGTGGGTGAGGGGGAAAAAAGGGGGAGTCAAGACCGCCTTCTCTGACCGACCCGTTTGCCTTCCAATGTGGGAACGCCGTCATTTTGTGAAAATGACAGTTGACCATGAACATGGAAAAGCTATTTCCAACGGCACAACTCAAATGTCACATAAATGGATACGAGAGGGAAAAAAAAGCAACAAACTAAGAAGCTATTTCGGCCGCCAACAGTGTACTCATTGGGCTCCAACTGCAATCACAGGGAAAATGAATTCATTTCCATCGCTTTTCTTGCGAAACAAAAAAGGAACGCGCGCGAATTCACGTACGTTGGGAACACACGGCAATTACATGAACTCTCCATGACCACACAACCAGCACCGTCGCAAAAAGCCCTCACTCAAGGTGGCGCCATGCAGCGTTCCCAGATGGTTCGCTAAATTTCAAACGGACCGTCTGAATGAGAGTCCACCCATTGCAATACAATACAGACCATACAACAACCACAACAAATCGGGCACTTTTTTGCATAAGGAAAATCAGGAGTGTATTTTGCGTGACGAAGGGCACCAGTTTGCCATGGGCGCAGAGGGACAAGGAGGGGTGGTGGTACTAAATGTTCTGCACTGGCTCAACTGACCTGCTCTTTAGGTCCCAGTAGTACATACTTTGGGTGGGGGCAGAGAGACAAGCTGACATATTGCCCATTGCAATCTTAAGATTTCCTTTAAAAACGCTATGACGGCTGGGCGGGCTTCCAAGGCCCTCAGGAGCAAACAATGGCCCCATTCACATGCCTCTGTGCACAGTGTGTCACGTCCACAAACGGGCCACATCAGAACCACATGTAACCATAGCGCAGAGAGCGAGAGAGAGAGCGAGCGAGGGGGGGGATAAAGGCGGGAGTATTACACCCCCAAAAAAATATGTTACAGGCAATTATTTCCCCTGCCGAGCAAGAACACAATTTCAAAAAGGCCCAAAGATGAGCATTACTTTCAGCCACACATTCTAAGTTGTGCCCCAACTGCTGTTGCCTCCAACTGCAGCGTGAGGTCTCATGCAGAACGTTCATCTTGCAGAACGGGGGCAGATGCAATATTTGAATTTGAAAAGGAGTGGAGGTGGGTGAATCATGCAAAAGAAAGCAGGAGTAAGGAGTGAGAAAAACAAAAAGCATACTGCGAGAGGAAGAGGCCCATTAAAGTGGATTCAGTTAAGAATTAAAGTCGAACCAGGGAGGCAAAGGGTGCATCTGGACAGCGTGGACAGGCATGTCTGCCCCTTTCCAGAAATGCCATCCTACACGCATTCCGCTAATGCTTTCTCATTGGTCAACAGGAGCCATCCAAGCATGCATTTCCCAGTTTTCCGTTAGGTGCTTCGTGATAATTGCAGGTCTTTTATCTTCTAGCAGCAGATCTTAAAAGTAGGAGTAATGGGCTATCTGTAAAGAGGCTTGGTTGAAGAGCTAGCAATGCAGGAGATCTCTCTCACCCCCTGCATTAACATTTTAATGTAGGAGTAACTGGTTATCACTAGCCAGCCCTAGTTAGCTTAGCTGTGCTACTAGCCTCTCTCCATCTCAAGATAAAGATAGATATAGATAACATAGTAGCAGTAGGGTGACTGCAGATAGCTTAAAAATATGGAAGAATATTATACCGGACTGGCAGTGGATCAAGAATGCAAGGAGTGGTCACGGACCATTTGAGATGGAGTGCTACCAAAAAGCCCAGAGACAACGCCTGCTGGTAATCCTTAGACAAACATTCAGCCATCAAGTCGACAACTGGCCAGCAACAAGGACTGCAAACCTTCACATCCTTCCTCATGAAATGAGTTGCAAAATGTGAAATGAGATTTACTTATTTGTGTTTGTTTGATAGCATTACTAATAATTTATTTTAGGTATGATCTGGAGAATTTCACAATATACTGCTATTGTAAAGAGTAAATAATATGGACATATATACTTATGTCCAGTGTAATTCAATATTCAATATTTAAATAGTTGATGTATTGCATTGCAAAATAATAACAAAACTCTGGTTCCAATACAATTATCATAAACTTAGAATAGTAGTTACACAACCTAACCCTCTTTGGGTTGATCTGTGGGGAACTAAACTGAATGAACAAATTTAAAATAATTGGCAGTTTGTAAAGATCTCCTTGTACTTTTACAATCTGTGATATTAAAATATACTTCCCCATCAGTCACTGGTCAATACTCAAGACACATTTTAAAAGATGGAGTGCCAATTTGCAGCCAGTAGTATACAACACCACAGAAGGTATTAACTTTAAAACTAAAACCAAGCACCCCAAAAATATGATATAAAACCCTGCATTTTTATTAAAAAGGTCTAGGGTGTCGTGACTAACATTCTCCATAGTCTAATGTGATTCGTCAGGCCAGGCTAGTCGCCGACTGATCGTCGAATCTTTTACGATATACGTTTGTATACATGACTTTTGCGTGGCTTAAAACACTTGAAAATAATCAAGTGGCTTAAGATGGTTTCCACAGCAGTCCATGGAGGAGGTGCAGCAGCTCCGCTAGATGACCGACCGCCTCCAAACCAATTAACTCACTGTCGTAAAATTTACGACAATTAATTAATTTTGGATGTGAAAATTCAGATGACAGGAACGAACGCGAACATTCAATTTGACCAAAAACATAGGCTTCTATTAGCCTTTTATACACTATAATATATAGACTAACATAATATACCGTAATTAATATAATACATTATGAGCTCAGACAATGGATGTTGAGACGGAGAGATTTGTTCTGTCTGAATACACACAGTATTTGAACCTGATCATGGCAAAACCCGCATCGATAAAGGGCCTGCAGAAGCGTTTGACAGATTAACAATTTGAAATACATGTGAACGATGGGTTTCCGTGTTTAGAACCAATGCGGTTCCATTCAATTAAGCAGAAAATGCACTATAAAGTACCGACGGGGAGAATCCTATTCTCCAGCATGAGTGGTTTGACATTGCTGCTGTTTTTTTTGATCCTCTGTAATCCTCTCGAAAGGCTTCCAAACTTTCTTGATATTGTGTATCCTTCTAGACTAACGATCTAGAATGTCTTTGAAAGAAACTGATTGGATGGTGCCACTGCCATTACCCAAAGTGGTTAACAATCAATCAATAAGGACATTTATTGAAAGCAAAACATAACACAGCAAATTGTACACATTAGACCGAGTCTATCCCCAACCCCAACAAAACAAACACTGTATAACTGCTAGGCTTTTCCTTCTAGAAACCAAGCAGTGCAGTGATATCGCTCATTTAGAAGCCCCATCCTCCCAATGGAATGCCCCGCTGTTCGATACCCACAATTATCCCGACACGGTTATTTGACTATTAAAGACTAAGTCGACTAAATGTATTACTAATCAACAAAGATTGAATGAGACAAAAAATATATATATTTCTGCAATCTGCCACTTCAGCACTATTTTTTACTTATTCACGCCACTAGAAGCAGCTTTCTTTTTCGAAGGTTCAAATCAACTATGTTTAAGCGTTCGCTATTTGTCTGTTGTTTTTATGTGTGTCCACTGGCAACCAAGACATTTCTAGTCATAGCTTCTGTGTTCCTTCACACAAGGTTCCTCCTCTTCCATACTGGTTTTGAACCAAACTGTCCTTTCCGTTTTGACAGCTGTTTGATGGCCTAATGTGGGTGTGGGAAGATCCATTCCCTTCTTAGCCTTTTTCCCTACCTGGGGCGTCTACATTTATATGTGTTTTACTTTTGTTTAGACAAAGTTGTTACCACAACTTTAGAGACTGGTTGATAGCTGGGCTGGTTCCTCACATTAACATTCTTTTAAAATTAAGTGAAAGTCAAGATGTTTGAAACAGCTTCAAGGTGAATACATTTTTCCAGGAACTGCACACATCAAATGAAGCCAAAAAAAGGTTTTTGCAAAAATGTTGGTGAATAGGCTTATCACAACAAGTGGGTACTAAGTGAAGACCGTAAGAAATGGTTTTAATCTTATTATACTGAGAGGTATTTACCATTCTGGGCCGAAGTTAAGAGTCTCAGCAGTCATATTCCTCACGTCCGCACAGAATTGAGTATCTGCAGAGGAGAAATTTAGGAGAAAATGTTATGCATTAGAATGATTTTTTTTTTTTACTAATAATTAGCAGACACGTTCAAAAAAATGTCACCACCACCCCCACCCCCACCTTACCCTGTCCAGGTGGTCCGAGCAGGCTGGACCAGGCTAGGGATCGCTGGCTTGAGTTAGGCTTAGGTGACTAGAAGGCTGAGTGGTGCTTTAGCTGTGGTGAACTCGCTCCCCAAACACACAGACACAAAACGAATAGCTGCCAGGTTGCAGGTGTTTGAGGAATACCAGGTTGTCCGGTCTTAAAGTCAGGTAAGGAAGAGAAGTTGACGTTGAGTTTTGGAGTTCGGAAGCTCCTGCTACTTACAACTACTACAGCCCGAAAAGATTGTTAAAACGAATACGAAGAAAAAACAAAACTCAAAAGAAATCCTTGGAATTGAATGTTGGAAAAATAAAACACTCTCGATAGCAATAATTGTATTTTTTTTTCTTTTTGTTTGTCTGACAACAGCAGTTTTATCACATTGAAGTTAAAAATACAAACTGATTCATCAAAAAAAAAAACTTAACGCAAGAACAAATACAACAGCCACAAAAAAATCAGGCTGCTGAAACAGCTGCCAATAGCAGGCGTGACTTTCTCTCCTTCCTTTTCTCTCTCTCTTCCTTTGAACGTCCTTCTCTCACTCCAACTGAAATGTGGATAGAGAGAACCTTCCGGTACCCCTCTTCCTCGCCCTCAGACTTTAGTGCTGCGGGACAGAAAATGTTCAGTTTGAGTAACGTGTTTACAGAAAAAGATAACAAAAAAAGTACATAGTATCTTCCAAACTTTTCTTAAATGTTAGTGTTGTAATGTTAGTAACATTCACTCA
This sequence comes from Molva macrophthalma, assembly GCA_027123675.1. Lineage (NCBI taxonomy): Eukaryota > Metazoa > Chordata > Actinopteri > Gadiformes > Lotidae > Molva > Molva macrophthalma. The sequence goes on along the minus strand of JAOPJO010000061.1, from coordinate 6,955,109 downwards.
TGGCCCTAACCAAGAACAGATGCTTCATTTATATTCTGCTTTGGATTCGAATGGGCTGGCAGTTTTCACCCGAAGACGATTAGTGATGGACCAAAATAAAATGTGCTACTCACGAAAACCACGCAAGATGTTGTTGTTCACGCGCCAAAAGTTGAGAAGAGATTACCTTGTTTTAAAATTATTAAAAAATGCTTTTACGTAAACCAGCACCAGTACAACATCTATTGTGAAATGAGTAACTTTTAAAATAAAACCCTGAAAACGACTTTCTCTCAGTACTCTTCTGATAGGGAGGAATCATATATTTACAATTCGTTGATAACATTTTTCATGTAACCACTTTTTTTGTTTTTTTTGTTTTTTTTATACATCACAAATAAATGATGCATTACTTTCTGGGATATTCAATATGAATATAAAGAGATAGATTTTCATATCTGATAATACTTGGGCATGATAAAGGTTTTGGGCACATGCATGAACGATGATGAAGCACAGATATCAATCTGGCCTAGTTGGAATGCAGGAATCCCCTGGTTAACTGCCGGGGAAACACTTTTTACTCACTGCTTGGCACAAAGCCTGCATCACTTTACCCATGGCTGTGTAATTTGATTTTCACTGATTTTTTCTGTTAGCTTTGAGTGATTATTTTTCAAGGCCTCACTCCCAGATAAAAACCGGCATAATTTGATCAGATTGTTTGTGCACGCTGCACTTGAAAGAAAAAATGTTTAGCATGTTTGTGGGACTCACTTTAGGCCCTGCTATTGAAATATGTGTTCGGTGCAGAGTTGCCGATTTCACTTGAAAGCACCTGCACATGTCAGGTACACAGAGTGGGGATGAATACATTAACATATACAGGGAGGAAGGTCTTATAAATTCCCACATCACAAATAAATTAAAGGTCAAATGAAATGCTCCTGATTACCGATTAATATTAAAAAATAACTTGTTTGTTGTTTGGGAATATAAACTAAATGTAATGGGAATGCCAATAATAATACATATTACAATATTATTCAAATTGTTGGTATTGGTAATGATTAGGGTATGGATAACTTAAAAAATGTGGTCCAACATACTGGTAGTTATACGGTAATTTACCTCCCGCCATTGTAAACACAAACACAAACAAACGTACATTTGAAAACCCATATTTCAAAAGTACACTAAATGGATCCAGCCTCACAACCTTCAAATTCAACATATAGAAAGTAATTTCTAATCGAAATCATTGTTTTGTGGATAAAATCCGACTCCTAAGAGACCCCAAAACGGAACAGTAGAAAATGAGTAAGAAAACACACCGAAGTTATTTAAAATAGTGCAAATGTTGACTGCTAACACCATCCAACACGGTGGCGCAAGCAATCCACTTAATACACATTACATTTCAAATCCCGCTATACTGAACACACAACAATAAAACCTAGCAGATGAGTGGAACTGTGCTACTTGTTGGGCCGTGAAGGGGGCTACCTTACTAGCGATAGGTTAGCCACACGACTGCATCTGTTGCTGAACGCATTAGCTTCAGCGTTAACGACCCAACGTTTACGAATTGCGGGACTTCGCGGACTTTTACCTAAACAGATGACTGCGACCAAAACCACAGCTCGTAGTATCACATGCTTTTTACACCTTCACAGGTCGCTACCTTGCAAATGATGGATTTCTCCAATGGGTTTTATTTTTAAAAAAAAGGCCCTTCCCTTTGCATCGTTAGCAGGTTCAGATGACACGCGATGTGATATGGCGGAGGGGGCGGAGTGTCGGCGTGTGTGGATCCGTCGCCCCTGGCCTGCTCCACCGCTGTGTGGACGGCCAACCACTCGCTACACCCCTCTGCTTGTCGCTACTGATTCCTATTCTCACGCGCTTGAAGCACAACTTTAATACGAGGGCTTTCCGGATACGTATTCTCTAATGCACCGATATGGTTTAATAACCGACGAGAACGCGGCGCATTTTGCAATCACTGACGTTAGCTTCTGGGTTAGCGTTAGCGTGCAAGCTGCAAAGAGGAACCGCGGCTTACCTTTTTTTCTCACTGTTTTCAGCTGTGAAACTCGATTGCACGATGTGTTTACAGCCACTTAAGTGTATGCATTGGTCGCTTGTATCTCTGTAAACGTGTTCATTCGACAAAAAATTGTACTTTCGACAAAGTCGTGCTCTGTGTTTTGTATATATTTTTCCTCCGCCTTCGGTCGCTGCTGCGTATCAGTGTCTGGTCTGCTGGCTCGCTAGTCTCTACTCTTCTTGTTGTTTGTGTTTCGGAAACATGGCCGTCGGTGTGCACACCACGTGACCTCACACACTGACAAGTCGGAAGGTGGTAATTACGGGAACTGCCCATAGGTCTTAAACACAGCATTTGTGGATTTGTGTAGTATTGCTACCGTGCTTCCCTTCTTCCTACATTTATATGTTTATGACTTTATATGCTTTGCAATTAAAAAAAATATGCTGCGTTCAAGCCACATGGGAAGTTAAGGAATTACCATCTAACACTCAACTGTTAATTCATTATAACTCGGAATTTATTATTTTTCTGAAAGGTCCCAATATAAAATCGGTATAGTCGGTAGACAATATTTAAGTGCCTGAAAAGCACACAAAAAGACATACAAAAATGGACACATCACGTCGGCTGAAGCTCACCGTTCAATGCAAATGCGTAGTAATTGTAGGCCTATGCCGTTTTAATGATTCACACAGTTTCACACTATTCAAAGATCGAGATAGAAAAATGTATCCATTGCTATTAAACCGGCTGGTCTTTATCTTGCCATTATCCGAAACTGAATACGTGTATTACATAATACACGTATTCCTGACTTGAACACTCGCAAGTTTTAAACAGTGTCTTCCATCCCACATGACTTGAACGCACCTTGCGTTCAAGGGGCAAACCAAACACACCCCTATTGGCGTTGAAGGTTATCTGCCTTACAATCTGCACTGCTTCAAATAATTCTCTCTTTTTTATGTTCGGTTCGTTTGAAACTCAACCGGAAAGTTATTTCCCAATAAAACAGCGTGGGGTCTAGCCACATTAACGAATAAAAGACAACACACATACTCAGCCCACTCAAAATCATTATTGATGTTATATGTGCACTTTTTATATATTTTCCTTCCCATAGACAGACATTCCCAGATATATAGATAGATAGATAGATAGATAGATAGATGGATAGATGGATAGATGGATAGATAGATAGCTTTGACTTAAGTCGCCGGTTTAGGGACATGCAAATTGTTCATCACAGCACGTTGATTTGAATATGAAAACCACATTCTCCTAATATAAATATTGTATGTTTGCACACGACTTATAAACATGATTTATATTATGTGTCAACACAAATGAAGCTATAGGCCTTGCAGTTGTAAGTTACACATGTCTTCGGTGCCATAGACGTTACATTGTTGTCTAAAAAGACTAGTTCAACAAGTCGTACTCGTAGCTACTGTTGCCTAGGTCACAACAACTCGTCACAACCACTGGCCAAGTCTGTATCTTTTTTCAAAACATTAGAACTAACGTTACGGTTAACATTACTAACATATGCCCATTTGGCTTAAGCTTAACGGAAATATTTTAGACATAGATGTGACGGTTAAATGAATCGCATTGATGAACTTTGTGAAGCAAAATGATAAAATGATGGCCTTCTGATTTGTTTTTAAAGTATGGACGACCATGTATGTCCATGACACCAATAGTAGGCCCATTGTAACAATAGATAATTAGATCGGAACACATACTTTTTGCACATCAATATCTGACATCCATCTATGTGTATACTGTATTGAAACTTTTGACAAGTTAAATGTTTTTTTTTAATTATTCATCGAATGAACTGTCTCCACCGACCAGCTCCTGCTTAAAATAAAGCATTATTTATTAGCTTTGAAAGAAAGTAACAATATGTATGCGATTTTGTATCCTAAGAGACAATAATTCAACTTTCAACTGTAAATACGTATTTACTATGAGTTGTTGAAACATGAAATAAAAGGCCTACATAATATGGATAAAGATATCACGTGTAATTAAGTATGATATCCACTAGAGGGAACAGGGAGACACTTTTTATTTGAAGCCCGCCTGATGAACTTAGCTTTTAGAAACTTAACTGTAAGTAGCCTATTTGTTACTATTTACTCCTCGTCTTTTTATATGGGGAAAGACGGATAGCATGAATTGCATACAAAACGAACGCAGGGCATGTAAGCATATTATTGTGGAGGCCAGGTATAGGCCTACAAGTTCTGATATCAGTACAGAGACTGGTCATTTCCTTGTGGTAAATCTACATCCCTTTTAAAGCGGCCATGCCCGAGGTGTCTTTACACTGGTCTCTATAAATAGCAACAAGGACCCACAGGGAGAGGACTAACAGGGAGAGGACTGTGGCTGGAGATTGGAGTCTGAAGTCTGGGCCTCAGCTAGGTTTTTTTTAACTTGTTGATGTAAAATGATTTAAAAAAGTTAAGAAAGTTAATTTCGATAGCTTAATGAAAACATTTTTAAATATATTGTTGCACACCCTAACCCTGGAAGAGGGCAGATTAGTTTGCATTGTGTATTATATCGGAGATAACGTGTATCTGTTTTTTGTGATGTTTCCATGGTTTATACATTCTACATTCTTATTACTCCCAAGATAAGCAGGATGCATTTCAGAAAATATGCATACACAATGTTTTAACAGTCTATATAGCACCCATTATTAGTCTCTATATAATTTATCATTTCAAATAAGTTAAAAGAGATCTGACGATAAAACAGTTCTGGAATTTGAAACATTGCAAAACTAAAGTAAATAAAAACTTCCCCCCTCTTAATTCAATAAGAATATCATTATTTACAGCGTTACATTGTCAAAGCAGATAAAAAGTAAAGTGAGATACGAAAATAAGATACAATCAATTCTACACAGAAACCGGGTGGGTACGGTGGAAATCAATGGGGGCTTTTTCTTCCACTCTCCGTTGGCAGTGCACACAAGCTGTCTGCATATCATTACCATTAAGTCAGGCAGACCACTTTTGGTGGAATCTTTTTAGATTCTGTGGACATTGGGATTCAAACTCAGAACCTTTTGGCTGGAAATCAAAAGACAGGGAGAGAGAGAGACAGAGAGAAAGAGAATACGAGGGTGATTCGTGTTAAAGAAGATAACTGTATTGTCCATCAATAAAGTCAGAAAGCTGTCTTTGACAGGGTTCATGTTAAAACCCCCAAACAAACAACAGACAACAATTTACAAAAATGAAGTATGCCTAAATAGCTGAACAATGCAATAAAGTTCAGATATGTTTAGATAATAAGGAATAAAATTTGACCGACAATGATACTACTGATGATAGACTACTATTTGAAATTGGTGAGCAGAGTCAAGGTTGCACCAATAGACAATCAATCTAAAATAGTTAGGATAATAGCAATATATAAAAAACTGTATTGAAACATTGGTAATGTCTATGTTGATAGTTGACAGAGTCCCATTTAACCAGTTCCTCTTTCCTTGCAGCCTTCTACTGTTGAAATGTTTTATAAAGGATGTGGGGGTGTCTAATAGTATATAGTCGATGTCAGGAAAACACAGAGGAATGAGTGACAGGAAATAGATTCACCAAATGTCATTTTAAAGTTGTGACCATGCACTTCAGTTTTTAAGCGCAACTCAATTCTCCAGGAGAGAAAGCAAAAGAAAAAAACATTTATAGGAAAGTATCATTTAATTATTACCAAAAATATATTGTTGTGTTATGGAATTTTGTTTTATGTCAGGTATTTATGGGCACAGCAAATGTTGTATATTCCATAATATACAGAAAGAAAAACAAGGTAGTTGTGAATAAAAACAAATACATGTTTTTCAACTCTTATGCTGCTGTAGCCATTTTATATAGACAACATACTCTGTTACCCCAACAACGAAGTATCATTGCTTATTAAAATATAGTTTATGTACAACGTTATTTGGTCTATCCACAGATCCTGTCTTTATGAAGATGTGTATTCTCTCTTCTGGACAGCTGAGACCAAGCCCTGCAGCACCATGGTCTCCAGCATGTCCTGCTTATTGTGTGCCCTGCTTCTTAGGTGAGTACAGCTGAACCCTCACGTACCACCTGACCTCTTACAATGTATGTAAAGTGTGCACTCATGTATATTCAGAATGGTCACCAATACCCCATAGATAATTGTTTCTTTTTTTTGATAGATATAGATTGACAACGTGGGTCTTGAATATATTGATACAAGAAACAGAATGAGAAACAGTGTTCACATCAAAGAAAAATATAATATATAATATAAATATAAGATGATGCATAGATACAGTACATGCGTTTATGGGCCCCTGAATTTTCTATTCAGACTCGACTTGCAGACATGACGGAAGACTTCAGAGAAAGCACGTTTCAGTTGTTCATAATCTCATATATAACTGATTGTGCATCTGCAGCAGCAGTTATAACACAGGTCACATCATCATCATAAGACCAGTACGTTAAAAACAGATGCCAGCATATTTCACCTGGAGCGTAATGTAATCACACTTTAAGAGAGATGTGGGACGAGGGGAGCTGGGACATTCTGTATATGTATGGCTTCATTTGAAAAGTTTTGATTTGAATGAAATGTCACAAAGGCAAACATAACCTGATGGATAATTCTGCCTGATAATAATAATAATAAATGGAATAATTTACATGCAAATACTTTTACTTTAGTGCCTTCTTAAAGGAGTGGTTTATATATGCAACGTTATAAATGTTGGAAATATAAAATGATACAATTGTGGTCGGGTTGTTTCTAAGGGGCTGTGAGCGTTCATTTGAAATGTTCTTAGGCTGAGAAAAATCTGTTACGTTAAGGAATGTGTGTCAGTGTGTGTGTCTTTGTGAGATTGTCTGTGTGTGTGTTGTCTGCCAATTGTGTGTACAGATTCATCCTAGAAAAATTGTCTTCGCCTATAAAATAAATATAATTGATAATATTCATAATGATTTATTCATATAAATAATTATTTATTGGTCTGTATATTTTCCCCAAAGCTAAAGAACCTGCGGGGACAACAACAAAAATGAGAAACCAAAAATGAAGTCACGTTCAAACATTAAACATCCTTAAAGTGAAAGCGATCAATGCTTTCTTTTACCCGTGTAAACCCTTTTTTACGAGTGTAAAACTATACACTTATAACTATACTAAATACTATTTAATATATTTGAACAGTGAACCTGCCACGTACATGTCCAGAAATATACATACACAAATATCCATGCAGAACACAACATTTAGAAAAGCTCTGTCCGGGCGTCTCTCGTAAAGAGCTTACTCTCAGGACACAACCAATAAAAGAAATAAAGTGCATTAAAACAAATTAAAACAAAAGAAGTGAGAGACCAACAGTTTCGGGAGTGCAGCGCAATACAGCGCCGTGAGGCTGCGGTGGGAACACCTGCTGGGTGCAAAGTTCACTGTACCGGGAAGTTAAACCCCTCTCTCTCTCTCTCTCTCTCTCTCTCTCTCTCTCTCTCTCTCTCTCTCTCTCTCTCTCTCTCTCTCTCTCT
>JAOPJO010000061.1:6361995-6380220 GCA_027123675.1 Molva macrophthalma | reverse complement strand
CAGAATGATGAATTTTAAGTTGTGCCCACTGGTAGAACGAACAATTGTTCGTAAAGACAACAACATTTTTGTAGTTTGGCCAACACATAAAACCTTGTTGGGAAAACATGAAAATTTGAATGCATAAGGTTGCCATTGAATTTTGCGTTTTTTTTTTTTAGTGTGGGATATCAATGGCAGCCTGGTTGTTTTTTTTTGTTGGGGGTTGGAGGTTGAATTTCTATTTAGAACTTAACGTGTGGTCACATATTGCTATACAGCTAATACATATAATACTTAAGACACATTTCTATTTTGTTTTTGGGGGATTCCTCCATTTTCTACTCCTTGCACAATATTGCTTAGCCCTTGAAGGAGAACATGACCCCTGACCTAGAGAGGGCGCTGTCTCGTGCCAATGTCCTACTGATATTGTGGCTTGGTTCTTTAAATGACCTCTGACAGCATCCTTGCTCCTTACACGGCAGTGAAGTAAGGAATTATACCAAGACGGGCTGCATACCACCACCCAAGTCCATTATTTTCCAACGGGACAGCCTGGAAAGGTTTATTCCACTAATACCAGATACCAACATTGATTAAATAATACTTTCATCAATAACCTGAGAGGATCTTGTTTATTTTCAGTTGCATAAAATGTACTTTTGGCAACTTACAATAATTTGTTAACAGTGTACAGTTGTTTTCTCTAAGCTTTCACCTAAATCGTTTAAATTATTATTATAAGTGTCAAACTAAGTACCAGTCATACCATTCAAAACAGAAAACACTTGTTCAAGTGTTGAATACAAAGTTAGGAAAAACTGTTGTTGAAGTTATTTGGACCACAAATGTTTGCATTTCAGAGAAAAGAATATTGATAACCACAAATGTTTGCATTTTCGGTTATTTGTGTAAATATTTTGGCCCGGATTTACTGGTGAGATCACATTTTGGCCCACAGTTTAGGCACCCCAATCTCAGAACGTCAATAAAGTCGCAGTTACTTTACTTGCACAACTCTGCCCTCTAGCGGGGACTGTTAGTCAGTGCACTAGGGTCACTTTTATAATGTACAAGTAGCCTACATTTGATCTTATATCTGGGAAAATGAAGTGTGTTTTAAAGATGGCATCTTTAACTCAGCCAGTATCATCACTTGGTTAATCCAACATTTAAAGAGTCTTCAACTCTTAGCTCTTGACAGAAAGTTAAGAAGCCCCGAATACTGTGACATGTGTATCGACAACCGACAACATGGAACAAAGATATTATTAATTAAAATAAATTATGTTTTTGTTGTTTAATATAATCAAGGCACTTGGTGATGTAAAAGTAGGACTACTACAGATAATATTTGTAAAAATGTGAAAGCCAACAATGATGTTGACATTTCTAACATTTCACAACTAATGTGTTAAATGTCAAGCATGCATCAAATTTTTGGAAGAGAAATGACCAGAGACATGAAGTTGTGGGAGTGATTTAATTCCAGAATGCAGGTTAAGTGCACAACACTTCCTTCAATCAAAAAACAAAACAAAAAAAACCAACAACAAAACCAAAAGTAAAGCAATATAAAAAGTATAATGAAAATAAAATCACAAAAAAAAAGGGTTGGTCAAATCCTCTAACATCAGTTGCGAGTTCAAAAAAATGCTATCTTCCTTCCAACCGCCGAGACGCTGTTTCACTCCAAACGCTCCAACCGTCCACCGGTGTGGCCTTGCTGGACGGATGTCCTAACAAAATACGACACCACGAAGCGAACCAACAGCACATGAGCAGAATATGTACAAAATATGTTCAACACGGTGTGAAACACGAGTGATCTGTTGTTTGTTTTTTCAGGTGCGAAACGAACAGTTAAGTACAGCACGGCCCCAATAATGCGTGACGTTCACCTCCATCGACTATGGCTGCATTCCAAAACATCCAACTTCCTATTGCTCGTTTATCATACCTTTAAGGATTCATAGCAGTATAATTTATTCATCGTGCTGGAGTAAAGGGGCAGTGTGGAATCGACTGTTGGTGATCTGGGCCAATCACAATTTTTTGAAGCAGATTATTTTTGAAGCAGCTTCTCCGTCTTACTACGTTTTAGTACAATGACATTTGAGAGCATCTGGAGATTTAGGAAGTGAGGGCACACAGAAACGTAACAGACTATTGGAATGCAGCCATTTAATTGAACACCGTTGATTATGGGGCTGTACTGTTATTGCCTGGATTTGTAGTGGCAGCTTTCTTGCAGCCAAAATATATAATACACCTTCAATACATCACCGATTATATAATTAGTGCAAACAAACCAACAGACATTAAACTTCTGTAAAAGACATAAGAAAAAAAAAGACATTTGACAGTTGTGTATCAAAAATATTTGTGTAACTGGATATCACTGTGTATATGTGACTATAGATGTATAGTGATGATAAAATTGGATGAACCACAATAAAAAGCAGTTGACAAGCCGTGACGTCTTTTTGGACATATTATGCTGGAATAAAAACATGTGTAAAGTAGGCAACCACATTGAAATAACCGTGTCAGCTTTGCGAAAGATTCACCACACTCAAATTCAATGAAGGGTTACTTCAAGTTATAATCCTGCGTAACTCCTGTTACTCGGAATTCTACCTTGAAAGTTGAACAGGAAAGGGGCAGAGACACAGTGGGCTGTCAATACACTTGAACTGACCAATGAGAGATATCCGTTTCCTCAAACTTGACAATTAAAAGTTCTTGTCGAAAGTTTACCGGACCCCTCTTGGCGAGCTTGAAAAGATGTTCGGATTGATGCAAGATTACGCAGAAAAGCAAACGATACAAACAAAAAAGCATTTTGGTATTAGTGAAAAATAGTCACACATCAAGGGAGTTATATGTACAATTGAAGATTGTTCTATTTACATATTTATGTATATACACACACAAGAAAATCTAATCCATACGGAGACAAGATTGTACCCCTGACGACGCCTAATATAGGCTTATACAGTGTAAATCCCAACTACGCCTCTTCGGAGACAACCCTTGACTCCTGGGGAACAAGTCGACCTTTGAACTCCTGACAACTAACTGTGGGGGGGGACGGGGCATATTGTTTAATGAAGGAATAAATACGAAACTGAGCACAGGTTATGTTTTGGGGCGGATTCAAAATCCGCCATTTTAGGCACCATGGGACTAAAGTGTGTGTTGTAGACTGAATGGCAGCTCTCACCCATGGCAAAATAACTTTATAAGGGATAGTCTGGATGTGGTCCTTAACCTGTGATGTTGTCAACCGTTACATTTTTAGATTGGTTTGAGATCTGACTAGTGTTTAAATAAAAATGATGAACTACAAACACAAAAATCTTTAAATATGAATCCAGACTAGTTCTTAATATCGACACACACCGGGTTACACACAAAAATACAAAAGGTAATCGTGTGTATCTCTTAGGAGTGTGATCATTTTGCAAAGGTTGGATACTTATTGTAAATAACCATTTCTCACCATCGAGTTATGCTTATTTATCTCTGATTTGGGGATAACAGAACCACCCTATTTGCTCTGACTTGAAACTCATGAAAACCCCAAAACATTTAACAGAATGTACTTCTCCTTCTTTCTTTCTTTCTTTCTTTCTTTTAGAAAGAATAGTATTGCCTTAAAACAGTGAGAGTATACAGTAATTTTGGGAGACAGAACGACAGTGACACAAAAATGTACATAATGAACTTGAAAGTGTGTAAGAATAGTATGGAAAATATAAAGAATATCCTGGCCAAGTCGTTACAAACGTAAAATACACTGCAACTTTTGTGAAATGGCAAAATTGCCGGGCACAGAAGCTGGCCGTGCAAATCTTTGGCCACATATACTTGGTGTGGCTTTGGCTTTTTATTAGTCTGCCATGGAAAGAATCCTGATGATCCATTACCTGTGAGAGTGATCAGTGATCTGCGATCTATGGTAACAGTGACAAAGTATGACGTGTGTTCATGACACAGCTAAAAGACAGAAGCATAGAAGTGCATTTCCTTCGATCCCCCCTGCTAACCCTGACAGATCCCACCGGTGGCGAAGGAAAGAGACGGTGAGGCGGAGAACAAGGAATGGCGTGAACCATTGCTAGGTTCTGCTAGCAAAGCAGCACTAAGAGATTACTAGAAGTGCTCTGTGGTTGAATGTGTGAGTCAAGCTGCGATTGGGTGGGACATAGAGCAAGGAAGAACCCCCCCCCCCCCCCCGGGGTGCATTGTGGGCCGTTAAAAAGAGGAAGGCAGAGTGTGGAAGTCTCTGTGCTCATTAGCCGGCTAGGCTAGGCTAACGTAGCTAGGTTAGCACACTGCCGTGGCAGCCATCAGCTGGTCAGGTAACTGTGCAGTTCTCTGGAGTTTACGCTCAGGACCACGCCCGAGTGGTTGCCTGGTAACAGGAATAAAAAAAAAAACCTGGGTCAGCTAAAACAAAATAAACAATGGCGTCCAATGGCAAGATGTACATGTTAACCTTAAAATACATACTCATGCAAAGACGTGGACAGATATAAATGGTGAATTTACATCATACAAAATATAAAATATATACAGTAAGTATATATATTCAAATACAGAGAAGCATGCCTGTAGATGCAGAAAGAAAGTGCAGCAGTACCTTGGTGTGTGTTAGCTGGTGGTGTTAGTGGCCTGTGGGGTTTCTAGTAGCAGTGGTTAGTTGTAGTCCTTATAAGGGCACGGAAGGCGGGGCTACCTCCAGCGTTACCTAGAGTCTGGGAGTCCAGGTCGTCGTCGATGAACTCCTCCCCCTGGATGATGTGCTGGGTGTCCTCGCTGTGGTTGACAGGGCTGGTCATCTCCTGCTCCTTCTCGTTGTGCATCTGGGCGTATACGTTGCGGCTGCCTGGCAGCTTTCTGAAAAACAGCGGAGGGTAGGTGTCCTCAGTCCTCAGCCAAGGACTGCAGGGGTTTTTTTTTATTTGTTTGGGTAAGACCGCTGGGCACCGCTTGCAGAAGATACAATGTGTTTGGTTTTTTTAATGGGAGTGACATTTTTCTGCGGAAGTCGCGGGGGTGGAACGTGTGTGTTTGTGGGGTGTGTGTGTGTGTGTGGGGGGGGGAGGTTACGTGAGGATACTGCTTCTGCGGTGTCTACCGTGAGAAAAGACATGCAGTTTCACAGGTTATTGCAGTGTAGACAGAAGTAGTAAATGTCTAGTTAAAGGGGGTAGTTAACCCGCCACTATTTTCTAGCTGCTACTTCACTTGGTGTCAACTTTTCGAGCGACAGTATAAAAAAAAAAACGTGGAAAAGTTGGACCGGGATTGACGTCCGGGATTTGCGGGACCGTTGATGGTCGACGGTCCGACTTTTTCCGTGATCTTTCCCCGGAAGTGGATTTGATTTTATTTCAGACTGTGATTTCAAGCAGTACTCCCTTATGTTAGAAAGTATACCACACACATACCATGCATTACTCCTCAAATAAGGTCTATCACTGGACTCAAGGACTATATACCGGTACCTCTGTGCTATCCTGCTAACAGCTAGCCTGTCAGGTGATGGTTTGCTGAAGAGACGGGTAACACACCCACCTTTTGAACTTGTACAGGATGAACGACCCTGAGGCCAGGAGGCTGATCAGCAAAACGACGGCCAGGGCCCAAACACCCGGGCCCCCAGCGGCCCCGTGGAAGCCTACACACACACACACACACACACACACACACACACACACACACACACACGCACAAATTAGCGCACACGCACACACACAATCAAGAGAAGGTTTTGTCAAATTCAACCCAATGTCACAGTAAGGCTCTCAAAGGGCCCACATTCAAATTATCGTTTGATATAATCTCTTCACCAGCAGTTCTCAAACAGGACAATACACAAAAATAGAGAAAGAAATATAAAAAGGAAAGGAAGGTTAAAAAAGAGCCACACACTTATGTGAAGAATAAGAAGATTTGAAACTTTTTTGTAATTAGAAGTGTAATCAGGAATTTGTTCATAATTACAAACACACAAACATATACACACACAGTGTAACAAATGGCGCAGGAATTGCATCAATATTCTGCACGGAAGTGCAGTGTGGATTAAAAAAGTAAACAAGAAACGTGAAATATTCGCCAACACATTTTGGAAATCCATAAATTAGCTGCAAAGAGGCAAGCGAGCACTGGGGCCGTTCCAGACAAATCCGCAAAGCTTGTATTCATTTGGGAGGCTTTACACACAGCACCCAGGGGCTGATGCATCGAGGAAGGGTAATTGACGCGCACGACAGGACCTGGGGGCCAAGGCTGCACTTCATTGGTTGAGGGAAATCAGGGGGAAGCAGGAGGAACAGGTGAGGGGAGGTTAGGGCATAGGGAATCAGAGCGCGGAAGTAGGGAAGCAGAAGAGAGCAACGGCCAAGGCCGGCGTGGGAAAATACGAGACAATAAAAAAAGGATGAACGCACCATTCTCCGCCGAGGCGTCTGGGGAGTCACTAGCAACTAGGCCAAGTCCTTGGAGATGGACCATGCAATTATCCATTTCAACAGAAAAAAATGGTTTGGAACGCAAATTAAAACACAATAAAAAAAAAACAAAGGAGATATTCTTTCCAACAGGTACATGAGGCACAGAGAGGGGGGGGGTGGTGAGGATGACGATGGCGGTTGGATGTACCTGCGTTGGGGTCAGCCAGCATCACCAGAACCTTGACCCCTCCGCGTACCACGAAGCTGACGTTGTTGTCGCTGAACGCCTGGATGATGGCCGGGATTCTCTGTTGGACAGAGGAGCCGTAAGTGTGGGTCAGAACACGGCTAGGCTGCACTCACTGTTGCTTTTCAAACTAGGTGGAGCAAAAACCCTGAGAGAGTTGAGAGAAGGAAACTGTGAGCTTGCATTTGAGCTAATGTAGCTGTAGCTACAATCTGTGGGTTAGAGTGCTGATGTTTATTTAAAGTAACATTTGTGTGTGAAAAATTGTTTGGTGTGTGAATGCACCATGTACATGTCTTTGTGCGTGTGTGTGTATGTGTGTGTGTGTGTGTGTGTGTGTTTCACCTTATCTACAAACACACTTCTGGTGACCGGCGTGCCCTCCAGCGGCACGATGTACAGGTTGGCTGTGGTGGGCAGTCCTGGCTTCACCATGGTGACCAGGGAATCCTCGGGAACGCCTGTGATCTGGGGTCAAAGGGGACATTTTTGGTATCATGCGATTCAATGGACGTGTGAAAGGGTAGGAGTGAAGGTGCGTAACGTAATATTTGTATGAGGCTGGATGAATACTGAGACATTACAGTTATTGGTTTTTAACCAATAACCAATAAAAGTTTTCACCAAACCACTCAGAATCTAACCTTAGTGCAGGCACAAACACCCAGATCGCATTATTTCTATTTCCGATTCTGTTATTGCAATGGTATAGCATAGTCAGCATAGCCGGCTACCTTGGTTAGCATCTTTGTGACCACCTGGCCGATGTCCTCTCTCCACTCGGGGATGTTGGGGTTGAGGCCGTCCAGGTTGGAGCTGAAGCTCAGTGGGATGACCTGGAAGATATCTGCCGGGGTCACGGGAAGGAGGGAGGGGTTAGCTTTCACGGTGATCGTCGCTTCACCTGAGCGACGACAGACGCTAGCAACACAGAGACAGAATCAATACAGAATCCACTCCAAGGGGTGTCGACTTGTATCACCACTGTCTCATTCAATACTTTTACGTATTAATAACGTTCATTTAATCACATTTACTAGTGTTTTTGATTATTATAATTTCTTAAATAATATTTATAAATGTTTGACTGTACTGTTAATAATTAGTTATTATAATGTATAATTATATATACATATTCTTTGCCGAATTATTCAATTATTCGTGTATAATTCATACTAACTCATACTAAATTCATACCAAATCTATAGTTTGATACAAAAGAAAAGAAAAATGGAAACCACAACAGCAAAACTACATCAACAAAACACACAACATTCCCGTCCTCCGTGGCGTACCGTAGACCCTCACGGTCCGGGAGTCCTGCACCATGGAGCGACCGTTGGAGGCCTGGACTGTCACGCTCACGTCCCCCGTCTCAGGGAACCGGGTCAGGATGCTGTTCTCCAGGGACAGCTTGGGCTGCGGAGGAGGAGGAGGAGGAGGAGGAGGAGGAGGAGATGGAGGAGGAGGAAGAGGTGGAGGAGATGGAGGAGGAGGAGATGGAGGTGGAGGAGGAGGAACAGGAGGAGGAGATGGAGGAGGAGGAGGAGATGGAGGAGGAGGAGATGGAAGTGGAGGAGGAGATGGAGGTGGAGAAGGAGATGGATGAGGAGGAGGAGGTGGAGGAGATGGAGGAGGAGGAGGAGACAGAGGAGGTGGAGGAGGAGGACCAGAGGAACGTTACAAATATTTTAAAATTCAACCGTTATTTTTTTATCAAGGACAAAATATTGAATTGACATTTGAGAATCAGAGATTTCAAAAGGTTTCCTTTTAGCCTAGCGGAGCCAATGAACACAAGCTCTAGAAATTGTACAAAATACAAATTGTAACCTAATCCCCAAGGCTAACAATAATTGAAAAACCTTGACGAGAAACCAGGCGCGTTTTCCCCCCCCATACCTGTAGGCTGTCTCCGATCCACCAGTAGAAGACGGTGAGGTTGGCCTCGACCGGGAGAACCGTGGCGGTGAGGTTGACCTGCTGGTTCCTCCCGGCGATCGGACCCACTTCCAGGTGCACTTCCTGTAAAGGGGCTGGAAAAAAGAAAGCATCCAAATGTGTAAAGGAGGCAACTCTGGCGGTTGTCCAGAATTCATAAAACTGTGGTTACAGATGGAACTGCATGGCCATGGCAATGCAGTTATACAGGTCCCCTTCCAACCCAAACACCATTAGTACTTCACACATTATTATATGTATTAAAGACATCTCTACGACAATCATTAAAAAGACAAAACAAAAAGACAACAGATTTTGCAGAATAAGACTAAGAGAAAGACTTAAAAGTTACATTAAAAAATAACAGGAGTAAAAAGAGCAGCCATACAGTGCACTTTGCAATAAGTACTAAGCTGTGGTAAAACAGTGTCTGACCTATGACCTGGATGTACATGGTGGCGCTGGCGTGGCCGGCCATGTTCTCCGCCTTCACGGCCACCCTGTAGACGCCCGGCGCCTCGTAGCGGTGCTGAATGGGCTCATCCGTCACCGTCAGGTTCTGGTAGATGGCCCGCACGCCGTCACCCAGGTCCACCTGGTACCGCGTGCTGCTGGTGTCTCCCTGGACAACCACACCCAGGAAACACTTGGTGCAATGTACCAATGTACTTTGTAATAGGCCTGATGGTCGTTCAGTTAACGCCATCGAAAGTGGCCCAGTTAATTCAGATGCAGGTTGTAATATGGAGTAACAATTATATTATTACTACCAGAAATACTACTACTACCACTACTACAACTACCACTATTACTACCAATACTACACTATAACTACCACTTTTTTTAACTTTTATTAACATTTTTTAACATTTTAATCCAAAGCCTTCTAACAGTGAACGGCATCAAGGACGGCTACAGTTAAGTATCGGAGCTATGTTGGAGTTAACGTTTGCGATCATCCGACACCCGCACGTGCACACGCTCACGCACATGCACACACACACACACACACACACACACACACACACACACGCACGCGCACACACACACACACACACCTGTTCCTGGTGGACGATGAATGTGATGTCATCACCGGGCGCCACAGCCAACATCTGTCCCTTGATGCCCACCTGCAGGCCTCTGGGCGGCAGCAGAGGGCAGGTGTGCTGCTTGGCACTCTGCTGCTTGTTCACACCCCCCTCGCACACGTTGGATATCATCTTCCGGTATCTGCGAACGCAGCACATGGACCGTACCAATGTTAGAGCATGAGGGGTGTTTGGAATGGACGAGTTGGTCTGTGTGTATAAGCGGTTGCTGGAGGTGAAGAAGTTAACATGAGTAAACATGGGTTCTGGTCATGAGGTAGCCTAGCGGAAACGAGACCGCGTTCATGTGAACAAAACATTATTTAACAATCGGCGGTATTCATTTTATAAGGTAAATGAATGCTGCCTATTGGTAAAACATGAAGAGCAAGAGATGCAAGAGCAAGAGATGTAGGCCTACAATAAGACACATTCAATTCACAGTGAACACAGCCATGGGCCGAAATATTGAGCCACATGCTGCCTTCTGAGAACTAAATGGGGACAAAGCGTGGGAAAATAAGTGAAAATAGTGTTAAGCCCACAGTGTATTACTAGATTGAACATGGATTAAACACCCTATATAGACTAGGCCTACATAATGTAGTGGAGTGAACGCACAGCGGTGAAGGATAGATAGTGAAGAAGGTAAATACTGGATGCGGAGGAGGAGCTCATTTGACTTCTACCAAAACCCTGTTCACACACTATTTAACTTGTGTGCCTAGCTTGTGTGCGTGTGTGCGTGTGTGCGCGGGCGCGCGTGTGTGTGTGTGCGTGTGTGTTCACCCGGTGCTGGACTCGTAGCTCTGTCCCAGATGGCAGGTGTCGGGCGGGGCGTCCGGGTCGTGCCAGAAGTCCGCAAAACATCGACTTCCATCGGCCTTCATAACCTGGGACCGCTCAAATCCATAGTCACTACACACACACACACACACACACACACACACACACACACACACACGGACAGTTTTCAAACATTTGATTGAAGGAATGATTAAAGGAAACACACGAGGCATGTTGGCTTCAGCTCATGCATGAAGGTCAGAGAGAGGTCAGACTGACCAGTTGAAGTCCCTCTCGGTACACCGGCACGGCTTGGCGGTCAGCGCCGAGGTGTAGCTCTTCCCTTTTACACAGAAGGCGCCGTCCCGCCTCCTCCTGAATGACCGCTCCTGTCCCATGATGCACTTGTCCCCCTGCAGCCGGCCAATGGGCAGCGAGGAAGGAAGAAAGTAATCGTATGTTGAGTGACGCATGCCGGAGTCGCCATAAACGCGTTGACATTGACGGCAATATTCGGACTATCGATCTTGTTCTGGATCATTTGTTTTGGGGGGGGTTTCTATGGGCTGCGGGTGGGACATATCCTTTTTCATGTTCGTGATCACATGCCAGTCTATTCGATAAGTAAAGACGGCGGAAGAAGTGTTGTGTCTTGCGCAATGAAAACGCTCACTTTGCGTTTCTAAAATGTCCTTCAATTGCATACGCCTCGTGTCTCGATTCCAGTAAAGTGTGCCTCTGAGAACGTGGTCTCGTGAAGGTTAAGGCAATCGAAAAATGCTGCTTATGGCGTTTGTTTCGTCTGAACAGGGAACAGCATCACAGCACTGCAGTCTGTGTGGAAATAGTTGTTGGGTCGCAGAATATAACTGGATATTGGAAGACGTGAGAATATAAATGTATGTGTTTGGTTCCTACTGCATTCATGTATATGCGGTATGTACGTATAGCTAAACAAACTTAACTATTAGGGCGCAATCATGACAGGAGATTACAAACATTTAAAAACAAACAAAATATGAATAAAATGAACCCATAAGATATATAAAATACAATAAAACACTTTACACCCAAGCGTGTGTGCGTGTGTGCGAGCTTCGGTACCTGCAGGTCTGTGAGGGTCCAGGAGTCGTAGTCCTCTTCTGTACACTGCCGGGAGAAGGACTGCCTGTAGTCTACCTTGACCAGTTCCCAGTCCGACCTGTAGCTGATGTGGCCAAACACACTGCAGACACACACGCACGCACGCACGCACGCACGCACGCACGCACGCACGCACGCACGCACGCACGCACACACACACACACGTTTAAGCTTGTCTTCATCTATCAAACCAATCTGTCCATTCATCCAACGGCGTGGGCAATGGCTACATTTCTAATCCCGGGAATGTCTGCCTGTCTGTCTGCCTATCTATCAATCTGTGTTGGTTGTTTCTATCTGTCTATCAATCTGTCTGCCTGTCCATACGTATGTCCATACATTCACCTGTATTTTTTTAACTAAGGGTGGATTGCAGAAATAGATGAACCTAAACCTACATTTTAACCTCTACCTTAAGCCTTTGATCCTGTTGCATTAAACTTTAATCCTAGTAAATTAATAATCAGGGTTATATTTAAATTATTCATTGGTCCAACATAGATAATACTAGGTACATTTATGTTTTACTCTTAAAATTACACTTACGGTAACGGTAACTTCCTAACAGAAACTAGAATCATTCCGTATTGATCAGCCCATCGGGCATATAGAGAGGTACTGCTGTCTGATTGGCTGATTAGTACGCTAATGAATGAGGTTTCACTCCAGCTACCCTGCTGACTGGCCTGTCAATTATATGTCAAATGTGTTTCCTCTTCTAATGGGCTTTTCCTTTATGCTAACATAAGACAAGTTAAAAATATTATGAACTCCACTTTACGTCGGCGAAGAAGGAACAGTTCAACAATCTCGTTTTCTCGATAGAGATGCAGTTTCGACCAGCGACCAGTAAGTGGCGGTGTTCTACCACTTAGACCAGTATTGACGGACTTTCCCCCCATTCCCCCATTCTAGCTTTTATTTGTATAGAAAATATACATGTTTTACAGTCATGTGATAAAAAGCAGTGACTTTGCATATGTCGCCGGATCAGGCAGATCGCCGCTGTTGGATTAATCAATGCCCCATATTGTTTGTTTGTTTGTGTCCTCTCGTTGCATATTGCGCGCTCATTTGCATAATCACCACTCCAACTTGTCAGCAAGTGTTTATGTGTCCCCACCCCCTCTCCACCTTCCTCACTTTTTTTTACTGCTACACAAAAACTACACAAAGAACTTTGAGAAATGACCTGCTGTTATCAGTAAGGAAAGCAGCCTGTCCTTGGTGCTCAAAGTGAACAGGACTACATAAGGCAGGAGGATTTCTTTTTGTGCCATCAAAAAAGAGGGGATCTCTCTCTCACTAGGATGATCAACCTCCTGCTGATGTCAGCGCTCCTCCCTATCTTATAGAGCCAGACCTGAGTGTGTGTGTGTGTGTGTGTGTGTGTGTGTGTGTGTGTTTACATCCTTGCTTGCCTTCGACCCAATGTTCCACCTCCACAGTGTGTCTGTTGTATGTATGTGTGTGTGTGTGTGTGTGTGTGTGTGTGTGTGTGTGTGTGTGGAGCTCTCGGCTGGGAATGGATTGAGGGAGGGGGTGCAGGGGTGGTTGTGAGGTGGGTGCGAGGGAGGAGGGAGATAGGTACAAAAGGAGGGAGGTCGGAGGCTGTGACTAGATGATACAATAGGGGTGCTGACATTGAGTCAAAGAAGATGGATAGAGATATAGACAGTATGTGTGTGTGAGAGAGAGAGAGAGAGAGAGAGAGAGAGAGAGAGAGAGAGAGGGAGAGAGAGCATATTAAAATACCAGAGACAAATAGAGGAGAAAATCAGCGTATGAGAGGTCAAAGGGCAGAGTGAGGAAAGCAGGGCCTCTCCCTCTCATCAGCCACCAGATGACACGCCAATCAGCCGCGGTGGCGTCTGGCTGGCAACGCCCGTGAAATTGACCTCGCCCACTCTAATGGAGGAGGAACCCATGCAAGATGGAGGACCGTTTGCAGATAAACCCCCCCCACCTCCTCCACAGCCTCCATTAGAGAGGAGAGGGTGACGGGTATGGACCAAAGGTGGTGGTGGTGGTGATGGAGGCTAGCTGAGGAGCTAGGCTACCACGGCAGGCCAATGACTCGGCAGAATTTCCTCCAGGTTTCCTCTTTAGCGGTCAAGCCAGAGTGTGTGTGTGTGTGTGTGTGTTTTCGTTGTGGTTGGCCAACGGAGCACAGTGCGACGGCCACGATAACCCTGATGAGGCGCGCTAAAGAAAAAGGTTGTTTTTGGTGGACTTTATGGACCGTCCAGGCAAGAGAGACGGGGAAGCGGCTTGAGAAAGAAGAGAGAGCGGATATCGAACCCGTGGTCGTTACGAGGCGCACTGCCGACGCAGTTGGCGCCCTGGCGGGGGTTCGAGGGAACAAACTTACGTCATGACCAGCGTCTCGTCGCCGGGCTCGCTCAGCAGGCCGTCCACGAACACGGAGGTGCTGGTGAAGTTATGGACCGACCACGTCTGGCCCTCGTCGATGCTGAACCTGGAAGGGAAGGAACCAATAACACTGATCAATAACCAGGAGGACGAGGAGGGGAGGAGGAGGAGGAGGGGAGGAGGAGGATGAAGAGGAGGAGGGGAGGAGGAGGATGAAGAGGATGAAGAGGAAGAAAGAAGAAGATGAAGATGAAGAGGAGACAGAGGAAGAGGATAAAGGAAATGAAGGAGAGGAAGAGGAAGGAGAGTAGGAGAAGAATAAACGTGAGATATATTTCACAAAGTGAATTTGAATCTAAATGTCAACACATCTGGTGTGGTGGTCCTGTCTACCTCAGCTGGTAGAGCATGGCATTAACATTGCCAGGGTTACAGGGTTCGATCCCTACCGTGGCCACCAATGCACTCGTATCGGTATTGTAAAATGCTGTGAATCAAAGCATCCACCAAATGGCATACATTTACCTTTTTAGTGTAATGATTTAAAAAGCATAAAACATAACTCGTTAACTAATCAATACCTTGTTTCAGGACAAAAAAGACATAAAAGATTAACAACATGGATATCCAACCCCAACCCTATAATATATTCATCCATCCATATCCACAATTCACAGTGACATTTCTTGTGCACTATCGGGTGTATATGAACAAGAACAAATGTAATTGACTAATCTCAGATGGGAAATACAGATGGGAAATAATAACAGGGAGCCCCAGAAACAAACAAAGATACAAGTCATGTGAGAAAGATTGGGTTGTTGTGCGTGGCATCCACTTTGGAGGAACAGCCAAATGAATTGGAGCCAGACTCACATGCGACCATTGGAACAGCCTCTGAAAACATCCTTGCTTGGAAGCTATCCTAATCATAAACTAATTTGTATCACATGTCTCCTGAAATGCAACTGGATCCTTTCCCAGTTCTCAAAAGCATTTAATTCCCACTGCGCTACAACATCAGTAGAAACTCAAACTGATAGTTTTGAGTTTTGTCTTGTTATTACAGGTTACTTTGCATTAGCATTAGCTTTGTTACAGTTTTGTTTTCTCTGTTGGTACAGGGCACTTAGCATTAGCATTAGCTCTGCTTTAGTGGAGTTTTCTCTTTAATTCTAGGGCACTTACTATTAGCATTAGCTCTGTTATAGGGGGGTTTTCTCTTTTAGTCTAGGGCACTTAGCATTAGTGCTGCCTGAGTCAACAGAAACAGCGCTGCTAGGGAAATGTTGACTGACTGAGAGGATCAATGAAAATTCAAGTGGCATCAAGCTAGCTGCGGGTTATGCTAATTGGTTTGCAAAGAGTGATAAGTGCTAGCTAAAAAGAAGAAAAATCTCTGCCTGCTCCACAATTGTGTGAGACTTGAGTATAGGTCTCACCTTGCTATCTTACTATGGTGGAAATGGCCAATCTCTTTGAACATTGCAACCCAAACCATTCATTATCCTCAACAAGCATAAAGCATAAAGTCATCAATATATAATTATGTATTCAATATCTTGATTTCTTGGAAATATCAAATCAAATCAATACATTTACAGGTAGAAAAAATTGCTTTTTTCTTTCTATCGTTTCTACCTTAACAGGAATACACATAGGCCTACATCGCAATATCAATAATAATCGTCATTTTTATGACATAATATAACAGATAAACCGATGTAAATATTCCTATTCAACTACAAGTGGACATGACTAGCATTGGGTCCGGGAATCCAGGGCCAGGGGGACATGTGCTACCAAGTGTGAAAATTGTATCACTTTGCTGCCTGTACTTGTTGATGTCCTTCTCCAACGAGTGTGGAAGAAGAGGAAGGGTAATTATTTTCCAAGAGCCAAGGGCCCTCCAGAGCAGGTCTTCAAGGAGCCCTTCTGGAGAGCATTTTAGGACAAAAACAAGCACCATCCACGACCAGTTAAGTGTTACTTTTTTCTAGTGCTTCTTAGCATGGCTTCCAGTCCTCTCATTCAATCATTCTCTCAGCAGTTTTTCGCCAGTTCACTTCACTCCCCATCTCCCCTTCTTTTTTTCTGCCTCCCCCTTTCATTTCTTTCCTTCTCAGCACTTTTCTGCCATTCTCTTCACTCTCCATCTTCTTCTTCTTCTTCTTCTTCTTCTTCTCTATTGTAAATACATATGAGGCACTTTGAGGCATGTCCTCAAAAAGCTGGGTGGAAGGGAGGGAAGGGGGTGTGAGGGAGGATGAGAACAGGGGTCATTGATTTAACTGTAGGAGAAGAAACCTAAGACCAATATTTATGTTTCCTTTATCGGGGAAAAGACGAGGACTAAAAAAAACAAACAGAAAGGATATTTGTTTCCTGTTGAAGTTATCTTTTTCCCCTCTTTGATGGCCATTGAGATCTCTCACTAAACAGTTTTTTTTTCTGGCAGAAGTTTGACCCTGCAAGGGGTAAATGTTCGAAGAACAACTGCCTTGTCTCTGTAAGCTTAGATAGCAAACAGCTAACTCAGGTTGGATTTCCCACTTTAGCTAGTGTCCAATGTAGATAACATGCGGTTTAGGTAGTGCTTAGCATCTGACGGTAGAGCTTACTTGAGTATCTTCAGCGGTATGGAGGTGTCCTTGATGGCCACAATGACTCCCCCATGGTCCAGGTACAGGATATGATGCTCCTCCTCAAACACCTGCCCAAACAAAGTGACACAAAGTGACAGGAAGTGAGTAATTGCTCACATTTCCCTAAACTCAGAGGCTATGAACATTATAACGTATCTGTCTTTATGTTTGGTTTTACAATTTTGATTTAAAAAATGTTGGTTCAATATGTGACATTTGGGTTTGCAGTTGTTAAGTTTATGTCTTCAGTCAGAGGTGGTGAGGTTTAGGTATGAACTAAGCTAACTGTAATGGCGGCCGCCTTCATCACATCTTCATACATGAATATAAACAATAAACACCATGTGGCAGATGATACCACAAGGTGAAGTGTGACAAGACCCACCTGTCTCCATGTCTTCCCACAGTCCGCCGTGACGTACATCTCCTCCTTGTTCTCCACCAGCTTGGAGCCTAGGTTACCTGTCAGGTACCCAGATGGAGGTAGAGAGAGGTGGGGTGAAGAGAGAGCGATAGAGAGATGGAGAAAGAGAGAGTGAGAGTGAGAAAGAAAGAGAGGGAGAGAGATGTCATTTCTTACTAAATGGATGGCGGTAATGTGTAATGCGAGCCACAGTATTACATTAAGGGGATGGTCCCAAAAAGAGAGGGAAAAGAACAAAGAGAAACAGAGCTAGAACTACAAAATAGAAGCAAAGAGAAATAGAGTATGTGATTACAGAACGGGGAGCGATATCGCAGTGCTATAGGATATCCTAATGCATTTTATATAACCTACGGTTCATTCCACAATGGAAGTGCACAGAATGCACTTTCCTTTGAACCATCGGTCATCAGGAAAAAAAAAGAAAGTCAAAGTCAAAAACACAATCTGCTAAATCACACATTGGTTCCTCTGGAAGGTGGAAAGTGTAGAACTAATTCAAAAATAAGAATTTAAATATATATATGTATATATATATACATATATATATATATATGGTCTGATCAAATTAAGCATGCTGGGAAAAGCATTTTACATTAGGAAGGATCATTTTTCCTCCTCTTTTGAAAGCACAAAGGATGTAGACATGGAAATGTACTGTCAGCGTAGTGTCTACTGTCTCTTCATCTCTCTCTCTCGCTCCTTCTCAGTGCCTCTCTCCATCTCTCGCTCTCTCTGTCTCACACTCACTCTCTCAGTGTCTCTCTCTCTCTCTCTCTGTCTCATACTAGCTCTCAGTATCTCTCCATCTCTCAGTCTCTCTCTATCTCTCTGTCCTTCTACCACGCTTTCTCTTACAGACAGCTTGTACACTGTTTGCTAATATTTAATGTCCCTTTTCAGGGGGAATGGCAAATGGATGTTTTTTGTGTGGGTGTAAAATGGGCGTGCAGTCGGCCATGTTGATGTGGCACTAACACCTTTTTTAGGCGCATGCTCAATACGGACACTCATGTAACTCAAAATGCAACCATCCATTCACACGTCTGTGAATGTACTCACACACACACACACACACACACACACACACACACACACACACACACACACACACACACACACACACACA
>JAOPJO010000061.1:6309850-6320364 GCA_027123675.1 Molva macrophthalma | reverse complement strand
CCACACACACACACACACAACCCCCCCTGCAAAACCCCCCTTGAACTTCTTTCAGTTTCCATCCCTGGAACAGCCTCCTGCTTGTCACCCACAAGTGGAGGCCGTGACAGCGGGGGTCATTAGAGACACAACCCCCCCAGTAGGGGGGCGGGGGGACCCTAAAATAGCCTCGCCACATGGTGCGAGTGGTGGGTGAACAGTGGGCCGGGATGTGGGTGGTCTTGTGCGTGCATCCGGACGACAATCTCCCTGCCGACCCCCCAGGGACTAAATATAGATGCGTGTATTATGGGTTGGATGTGGGGAGGTGGAGTTCTGAGTCGGAGTGCATCTGGGCTGCAACAGGTGCACTCATGCTGTAGGTCAGTGGGGGGTGGGGGTGGTTTGAATATTTAAAAAAAAAGCACTTTTGGGTGAGAGAGAGAGAGAGAGAGAGAGAGAGGATGAATAAGAGAGCGAGGAAGGAAAAGAAAGAAAAATGGAGCTGGACATAGACCATGAGCGATAAAGAGAGACTTGGGACCGAGATAGCGAGAGACTGAAAGACAACGAGGTGTGTGTTTGTTTACTCTGAGAGTACCTCATCAATAAATGAGAGTGAGTCCCAGCGTGGCATTAAGGTGTCACGGAAAAAACACACTCCAGACGTCCGCCGGGGACGAAGATGTGTTGGAGGCACTGGGTCGTAAACGCAAAACAAACACACCTTAACAGATAGCAAAGCTAACGCACCTAAACACACACACACCGTGTGACTGGACAGTTGGAAATGTGGAAGCGTTGGTCCGGCTCTATATTGACATGGCAGTTGTTGCGTTCCCTGTTAAGGTGACTACAGTTTTTTATCAGCAGAACAAAAGTTGTCATTGACATTCAAATGATTCATTTGTTATTGAGCCCTCAACATGAGAAGTTCTTGACACTTATTTCATTGAAGAGTAGTTTAACACACGTGTATTTGATTGTTTGCGTCGACATGGACGTGTGTGTGTGTGTGTGTGTGGGTGTACTCTAGTGAAAATGGTTTGTACGTTTGTATGCAATTCTAGGTGGATGATTCAGAAGTGTGACTGTAACTTTATTATGTACTACTTAGTAATTTCGACTTTAGAGGACACTTTTATCCAAAGCAACTTCAGGTCGACTGCGGACATTTGGGTCTCGAACCCGGAACCTTTTGGTCCGGAGTCAAAGACCCTTTCCTCTAGACTATCTGATTTAAGAAGAAAGCTTTGTTTCACATTCTGTCTGCTTCTGTTTCCCCTCTCGTTAATTGCCCTTGTTTCACCAGGGAGTGTGTTTGATTAGCGCGCGACCCTATCGATTACCGTGGTAACGGGTCAGGGTGTTGGCCGATTGAACGGGAAGAACACCAACATATCAACGGAACAGGGAGTTCAACAGACGGCAGACTATTCTTTTATTTTTCTAAATAACGGCAGATTTACTTTCAAAAATGTACATTGAGCGAAATGGTTCACCGGGATTAATACAACGAACGACGGCAAAAAAGAAACGGCAAACAACGGGTTTTTAAGATCAATTTTGTTTAGGGCGAAACTAATTGAAGTGCCTCTCTGTGGAGAGGTGGTGAGGCCTGTGGGCAGCTTGTCAATATGTTAAAAGAAGACAACGACAAACATAATTACATCATTACAATGATATCTGAGTTGCCTGTAGTCTCTGTAACCCAAAGGGTACAGAGGCATTTTGAATTTAAAAGCATTTCTTACTCAAGGGTAAATGAAGTAACTAATTGCATATTTACGAACGCATTCACAATGTCAATGTCAAAGTGAAAACATTTTGTCTGGATCAAACTCGCCATTAACTACAAGATGAAACGACAAGGTGTTTCAACTGTCGATGTACATTGCATGAATGTTTCTTTTATACAAAATTCTTCTCTTTTTTTTGTGTGAGCAATGGATGAACAGCAATCTGAGAGGCAGTCCTCTGTGAAGACCGCCGCCACCAGACACGCGGGTGGGCTTTTATTCGGCCTGTAATCTACCTTGACTGCTGTCTTCCGCCCGCTCAGCGCGGCTGCATCTGCACAGAGCTTAGCGGAGCAGCCAGCGGCGTCATGCTAGCGATGCCCCACCAGCGCGGTCATGCTAGGAGCTGCTGGAGTCACGCTTGGCGTCTTTGGTTGACTAGCTCTCGTCGCAGCGAGGGATTTTGAACAAGACTTTAAACAGTACGGTCAGACCGCTGCAAAGGGAGTGAAGGGAGGGGTTGGAGTTAAACAAAGTGTTCCTTGTTTTGTGACGTTGATTTCCAATAGAGGGACAGTGGTATATGCACGCATGGATGTGTTAGTTACACATAGATGTGTTAGTCACACACACACACACACACACACACACGCACACACACGCACACACACATAATAATTACAAACCAAGCTAATTTTGTTCCCCTTCGCGGACCCCCCGCTCCGTGCACGTGAGGGTGCTCATTTGGGAGTCGGAGGGAAAGGAGAACAGAGCGAGCGGCAAATGACACCACAAGTACCTGCACGCCCCCCGCTTGTGTCTCCCCCACACACATCCAAGTGACAACGACTCATGCGCACACCCCTCCCTCTACTTCCTGCCAGAGCAAGCCTTTTTTGGGTCGAGGGATGAAAACGTTTTAAGTCACCCCGTCCTAGAGCTAAAGAATTGCCCCTTGCACTGGTAAAAAGCGGTAAACACACAAGCTAAGCCAAGTGTTTCCACGGGATATCGGATGCGACCGGCGCTCCCTGTGGGAAAGGCTTTGTTGGAGTGGGACAAGGGGCGGTGAAGACATGGGGAACTGGCCCCTCCCCTTCTCTCTACTTCACTGGCCTGGTGAATTACAGCATGGGAATGCTTCATAGCAAGGGGGCTAGGATAGTGTGGTGGTTAAGGGGTTTGGAGGCCCCCGAGCCGGAAGGTTCTGGACCCCAATGTCTGCAGTCTACCTGCGTGTGAGTTATAAGAAATGAGGAATGTTAAGGTTAAGTATGGCAAGTGTGTTGTCAAAGGTTCGACTGATGCTATAAGAATATTGCACAGTGTTTTGTAATGCAGGCAAATTGAATGAGTCCTATTCTATCGGGTTGTGAGGGTTTATATTAATGAGGGGGTTTAATGGTACGTGCCAAACTGCTCCCACACATCAGGAGCCAACGAAATCAGGAGCAAACGTTAATTCCCCCCGTTGTTCCATTCCTGAAATAAATCCCAATTGCCAGTGAGCCAAGCTTTTAAGAACCGATACTAGAACAATCATTTTGTTCTTGTAAAAGTTATTTGTGTTATCTTTTCACCAATGTTCCAAAGTACCTGACAGTTCGTGCTATGCCGAACCATATGATGGCAGAACAGCAGCTTTACCCTGTGGTCCAAAGAAAGTGAGAGGAGATCGTTTTTCATAGCTTTTAGACCTGCGGAGGAACCCTGGCTAGAGAGTCACTACCTTTTCTACCCTCTGCCTTTTCTCTGTAGCCTTGAAGAAGTGACATGTGATCAAGGACACTAACTGATTTCAGAAAAGGCCTTCAAATATTGAACGGCGAGTCCATTTGCTGGCTTGAATGTAGTATTTATGACCTCCTACTTCTCAAAGGGCTGTCATGGTAACCAACACACACACACACACACGTACACACAAACCTTTGTCTGTGGGCAACTTTTCATATATCGCTTGGCCTTGATCGTTTTAAACAGACTAGTGAATGACTACTACTGCTGCAGAACCCCTGCAGAACTGGTAGAACCCCACTTGCAATGGATGTTAATTAAGAAATGGTTTGATGATATCGGCCCACACTTATGATGATCATTGGTTTTATTATGCACATTTATGTTTGTAATCTGCATTTATAATTCCTTATTCATAAATGCTGGTTGGCAACGCCATTTTCATCATTTTTTCGCCCCCAATCAACACATCTGTGTCCTTGTCTCTGCGTTCTTTATGAGTCATCGAGTCTTTCTATCATCATAGAAACACGTCATCAAGCTGCCGAGTTTTGCTCATTTGAAGGTGATTTTTATTACAGGTTTTTTCGAGTCTATGAGTGTAACGTGAGTCATATTTCCAAGGTTGCCTTGCCGATCTCCTGAATCCGACAGGAAGAAGGTACCTTGAAGTGGAGTTGGCCGGGGTGAGAGAGAAGTAGATGGCAAGAGAGAGAGAAATGTGGAAGAAAAAAATGGCGGAACATCAACATGCCATTAAAATGGGGTCTCTATATAGATGCACTTAACCGTGAAACTCCTGCGCCCACACTCACACCGGTGTAAATAGTTAACAAGCAGCTGCTGTGACATTGGGGTTAAAACCTGGTGTCACTGATGAATAAATGAAACCACAGTGGGCTTGTGGAGGCACTGAAAGTGTTTTTCCTGTGAATATGAAAAAGGAGTTATATTCCTTACAAGCAGTAGGCCGTGTTAACACCTTCTACTCCCTAACCTCTCTCCGTCTCTCCCAGTAACACCTTACTCTCCTTAACCTCACTAACACCAAGCCGTGTCATACTTTCTCTCATGTATCAATCTGGGTCAGGGTATCTTGCCGTGTGCTTGGTCACACACACACATACATGCACGCACACACACACACCCACACACACCCACACACACCCACACACACACACACACACACATCATCATCATCAGTCACCTCCCTCCTCAGTTCCCTCTCCCTTGGCGGCTGTATGGGGGGGGGGGGGGGCTGG
Source organism: Molva macrophthalma (assembly GCA_027123675.1). Taxonomy (NCBI): domain Eukaryota; kingdom Metazoa; phylum Chordata; class Actinopteri; order Gadiformes; family Lotidae; genus Molva; species Molva macrophthalma. The sequence continues at coordinate 6,315,650 of JAOPJO010000061.1, read as the reverse complement.
GTGTTATGATAATCGTGACAACGGTCTCCATGGGGATTAGGCTAATGTGCCTTGGCACCCGCCACGCGCACGCTTTAATTGTCCCCCGTAAATTAAAACACACGGCGCTTTATCACCGCATCGCGCCAAGCCCTTAATCCTGCGCCTTCGCTACGTGCAGTTAACTACTGAAAAGGATGAGGAAGTATAAAATATGCATTTAAAAAAGTGTTGGAAAGAAAAATATCATCTGCTGTGTGGCTGCTTCTTACTTTTGTAAGAGAAAATGTGTCTGAATGTGAGTTTGTGAACGCACGCCATCTTTCATTGTGACGAAAGGGGGGGGGGTGGGGTTGGCGGTTAATAAACGATGGCTCCATGAGCGATAATGATGATGAAAGTGCAGAGCTTCCAGAGTCCCAGATGTGCTGCTGGTGGGTGCCGGGGATCACTTCCTGTCTGTGAGGGGCAGCCCTCCTCGCACCCTCCTCGCAGAGGAAGCAGGAAAGACGAACACATGACGGTGGGGAAAGCCAGAGAAGAGCCGGAGCTGAACAGTGTGAGAGTATCTGCTCGTGTCACATGTAGGAGCTGCTAACTGATTACGGGTCAGAGAGGGTTCCCTATGCATTCATTTAGGGATGGGTCATATTCTTCTCACCAACTTTTCCTGTTTGTCAGGTTTGATGTGGTATTGTATTGTTGTCTTTTTTATTTGAATGTTTTGGTCATCACAGCTCCTATGCCTGAGCTGGTGGTACGATTGGATGACAAGATGGAGGAGGGGTGTGTGTGTGTGTGTGTGTGTGTGTGTGTGTGGAGGTCATCTTTTAAACATGCTGTTGTCAAAGCGAGAGAGAAAAAAAGTAATAAAAGGCCTATACGCCAACAAGGGATATTAAAAAATAACAATAAGGGAAGGGAAGAAAGAAGGTTTTAATCTGCTTCCCCTTCAATTAGGTGGAGAATAACCATGATGTACGGTGGTGGCCAGTGAGGGAGTACATGACATTGGGCAATTAAAGCCTGCCCTTTCCTACGAAAGCTCAGAAGAAAGTTACACTTCAATATCAACACTTTGTGTGTTGGTTTCTTTTAGTTCAAACTAAACGCTCATATCCAAAGGAAAAGATCTCCATATAAACCCCGAGGCTGTAAAAATAGACGACAGAGGAGCAGAGAGGCAGTGAAAGTGGCTCTGGAAGAAGACACAATTCAAAGCTTTCATCTGATTTAGAAAAATGAATAAAAGAGAAAGCAGAAGATTTACGGCGAGCGTTTGTTATCGCGTCCGTCTGTTGCGTGGAGAAACACTGGATTTCCCGCTTATCTTTTCCAGAGGCCATAATCATTTGTCGCAGGTGATACACAGCACGATGCTTTTTGCAGGGTTTTTCCAAAGCGAATTTCACGGTCTGCCAAAGCATAATCCCGACCGCCGAAGACAAAGTTAATTGAGAAAATGTAAAAGATAGTCATCTTCGAATGAATTGATTTTGGGGGCAAAATGGTCTTTTGCCCAGCGGATGGCGCTACGTTGTAGAGCTACTATTAGCCAACCAAGCACAAATTATAGTCAGACAGTCTTTGGCTGGTTACTTCGTTACTGACTTTCGTGACCAGACGGTTCTTGTACATTCAAACGACCAGTCGGTCCCGTACTGCGGAGACGACTGGCGTGAGAAAACAAGTGGATCTGGTTCCCTTTGCACCCAAGCAAAATATCCCAAAGCCTAAACTACATCCCAGCCCACTTTATTTTTAATGAACTACAGTAAAAGTTCCCAAGACGGACAAACAACAGTGACTCACAAAATATAAAACCTACCAACAAACTAAGCAATTGCAAAATTGTGTTGTACTGGTTTGTTTAGTCAGCTGTATGCCTTGGCTAACTTTCTAGCTTACGTTATTTTGTTGTACTGGTTTGGTTAGACAAGGCTGAAGTTAGCTCCTGATTCGTAGCTCCGTTTCGCAGCTAGTTATGGGCGACAATGAAGGCGTACATTTTTTGTTTTTTTAATGACAAACTGGTAATACTTTGTTACCACTGGTACTGTGGCATGTTCATTGAACAAAAACAACGTATTTGTCCGTTGTAATCTATGACAAATACATTTGTAATCTATTCCATGTTATGCAAAGCAACAGCAGCGAGATAGGATTCAGTCCGGCTTTTTTCCCAGAGCCGATCCGATCTCAAAAATGGCTTGTGTGGCCTATTTCAGGCCAGCCTTTCACGGGTTAAATCACCTTGGGCCACCCTAAACACGCCGATCTGGTTATGCTGTTGAGTGTCTGGCTCAAAGATGTTTTCATGTTCTAATAGACAGCTGACACACGCGTAGTGTGTCAGCTTTGACCAATCACAACAGAGTTGTGATTGAGTTAAAACTGAGCGTTTTGGACCGAGGCTGAAAGTGGTTCTGCAGGAACTAACAGTGTGAGAATAATAAGGTGTATTTTTAACATTAAGGCTTGTTAAACTATTCTAGAGGTACCCCCCCCAAATTAAATTATTAACCACAATAAAGCATAATATGGGACCTTTAATGGTACAAGGATTTGAGCAAAGCCCACATTACTGTGGTTCGTTCATGTCTGGATTTACTAATGGATCTACTTTGGCTACTGATTTGGTTATTTTGACGAAAGGAATACAATGCGGTCATAGATAACAGGAACATTCATAGATTTCTGTCCAATAAGGTAACACAGACTCATTCCCTTTACTGTAAGCAGAGTGATCATGTTTCCTGTTACGTGCAGTCACCCCCCAAAGGCCCATTCTGAGCCAGGAAAAACCCTGTATATATAATAAAGGCTTTGTTCCTGTACGTATCAAACAAACATAAATCCCATCGTAAACTACCATTGTATTGTCTGTTTATATTACTGTCTTAACTATAAATGCCTTCTGACAATATAATATTACACTGTTTTACTATTTCTGCCAATAGAATATATATTATGTTTAGGCACTTTTAAGCCTTTTTATTCTAGATTTGTGTTTGTATCCCTGAGCGATTGCAGACCCCTGCACCATGATCAATTCCTTTGTACAATTAGTACTTTGGCAAATACATCTCAGATTCTGATTCCCTCACCCTAGAAACATATAAATACCCTAAACCCTAAACCCTAAAGTGTTTTGCCGTAATTCCACCGTTATTTCCACTGGAGCTGTCAGGGCACTTTAGGTTCCCGTCGACGTGACTCCTGAGGTGACGTGGCGACGGATCCCGATCCTACCGGCGACCCTGCGGCGACCCTCACCCCCCCCCCCCCCTCTTCCTCCACACTCTCACCCCCGCACGCCTCGCTGCCTGCACCCCCCCCCCGACGACCTCAGACGGCCCCGCGTGTCTGAGGTGGATTCTTTAACTAAACACTGGCTGTCACTTGGCCTCATAAAATGTCCACTCCCACACGAATCCCAGGACGGCAACAGAAACACGGGCTTCGGCCCTTAATAGGTCCCTTCCAGTGGCCACAGAGAGGACGTAACCATGGGAATGGATGTAGAAGAGGCTTGCAGCTGTCGGTTTTGCATTATTAAAGTACCACAAAGCTTAACGTGCTGTGCTCTGGTTACATTATTGACTCAAAATCGATCCTCCCAGCCATCCCAGCCATCATTTCATCAGCCATCCATTCGCCCATCCTTTCATCTGTCCATCCCTTATTTCATTATCCATTCATTCATCCCATCACTTTAGATTACTTTAGATTCAACTTTATTGTCATGGCAAGCAAGTAAAGTTGACTCTAATCTAATTAGATACTTCCATTCTATATCTGTTAAAAATCCCATAAGACAATAAATAGCAACCTCTCTGCCGATTCGTCTACAATTTTGATCTGATCTGATGACAACTATATCGGATCACTTGAAAAACACGACACAAAAAACAACACAAAACAAAACATCACACAAAAACAACAACGTCTCATCTCTACATCTAACCGTCTACATCAACAGTTCCGGCAGCGCTCGTCAGCGCCTCTCGCTGAGTCGCAGGGACCCAAGATGTGACGGCGGCGGCATTACCTTACTGACTTCCCCACGAAACACCTCCACCTCCTCTGAACACCATCCCAAGGGACACAAGCGTCACTGTCAGACCCGATGAAAAGCATGCTGTCTGTTTACGCCGTCTGTGAAGATGACAGCGCTCTAAATATATCTGGAAAGGGAGGGAACATTTCCCGCTCCCTGATGGAAGGGAAATATGTCAAATGGAGATATTGGACTGGGATACCTTAGATGGAGGAGCTAGTTTGGGCGCTTTTGTTGTTAAGTCGGCGACATGCGTTTCCATATTTTTCAGACGATGACAATGTGTTATTGTTTGTGGTGAATAAACCTGTCCTGGCTTATTAAAATACAGAATGTGCATACACAGACACACGTTCAAAGCATGTACACACTCTTGGTGAACGTGTCCTCCTTTGTCAAAACAAAAACACGCAGGCACGCAAATGTATGAACACGCATACACAGAAAAGGGTTTATGTCAATCTGCCAATCTGTCCTCGTTGGCGTCCAAAATGCACGCACAGGCGCACGCACAGACACACGCACGCACATACGCACGCACGCACGCACACACGCACGCACGCACGCACACACACACACACACCTCAGTACTGTCTACTGGGCATTCCCTGTATGATAATGGTAGATTAGCCCGATAAATGCTGGAGGACCAGACGTGTTTACGAGCAGCGACTCTGCAATTTCCCACATCATGGATGACTCAGCAGGTTTGCTACAAACCCTCCTGATGGCGGTGGCTTTGATTGCAGGGTTTTTCTCCATAAAAATCCCCGTTCGGGATTTTCATTTTCTCGATTTTGTCTTTAGCCGTTGTTGCACTAATGTGCATGTTAAGAACGGAGGTTAAAAAATGTATAAATAAAATAAGTAATAAGAAAGAAGAAATACAAAAATACAAATACCTAGTTTTAGCTCCTAATCAGATCGGATGCAGCCACATAAATCGACGACATGCATATAGTTACTTATCAGAGAAGCCCTCAACAATGGCAGCGAATCAAATGACGCTAACATTTAGCGTGAAACCAGCGAAAACCCTGGCCGAGATTGAGTCCCAGATTGAGCTGAGCTGTTGCTTTTGTTTCTGTTTCACATTACACTAACGGCTAATCATTCTGCACACTGTTCATTTTTTTTGTTGCTGACAAAACTGCCATTGAATTCCTGTTCGTGCTACAAACGAATGTGGCTGTCATTCCCCGCTCCGATTAGAAGTGAGTTATTGTGCTACATTGGGAATGCAATCATCCTTTCGGAAATGTGTCAAAAGGGGCGCCATCTGTTAGTCTGGTGTTCCTTCCCCTGGCGCTGTTTATTTATTCAGTAAAAACTTCTACATTGACTCATACCCTTTTCAGTCACTGCAGAAGTCTTACAAAGCTCCCACAAACCTGTCTCTACTTTTGGCTTTCATATACTGTTTGAGTTCGTCGCTCGCTTGTCAACCACAGCTAATTGAAAAGTTGTCCGCTTTGTAGCTGCAGAAACATTGGCGCTACGAAGGGGTTTGGTTGTTTTCTTTAGCTTTCACATAAGGATTTAGTAGAAGGGGAGTTTCCATTGGCTGCGCCGGGCTCCTGGCTCCCTGCTCCTGCTTTGTGAGCTGCTATGGCACTCGGGTACTCTGTCACGGCCGTGTCGCAGCAGCCCCTTGCGCGCAGGGCTTGTAGCCTTGTTGACTCATTGTACACGTCTTTACGGACACACGTTCCTACCTGTTTTCATTTGAATTGTTTGCTGTGGTTTCTTTGGCAGTTGGGA
>JAOPJO010000061.1:6209095-6219698 GCA_027123675.1 Molva macrophthalma | reverse complement strand
TGTGTGTGTGTGTGTGTGTGTGTGTGTGTGTGTGTGTGTGTGTGTGTGTGTGTGTGTGTGTGTGTGTGAATAATAAAAGCCATTTTAAGAGCTGGACAGACCCCAACATATAATACATCACCCAATATTTTTATTATTAGAGAAAAATGCAGCGTTGAGTTGTGCAGTGGGGGGTTGAAAATATATTGGTCTATGAATATTTTAATATTGTACATGAATTTAACTGAGTTATGACAACATGCTATTACATTTTTATGACCCGTGGTGGTATGTGTGATTTTGTGTTGCTTTTTTGTTCTTATCCATATAAAGACGGATAATTCATTTAGTCATAAAATCTGGTGTTTTGATCAATGTTTGTATAATACAAAATGATACACAATACTTTAATAAATAAATAAAGCAAGTCAATTAATAGAGATCATGCCTTAACTTTCCCACAACAGAATTAATTGTGGGTGCTGGAAACACACACTAATTCTCAAGAGTTTTCAGATTTTCTTAAGATCCTATTCCGTTTTTGTGATTCTCTCTTGCTTGAATACACGTCTCATCAATGCTAGTGTTCCCACAGGCCTATAAGTGATCATCAACTGAAACTGTTCTGTTTTCCCTGTCAGAGATGGAACTCCTTCAGCACACAACGCTCACTCAACTCTAGTCTTTGCTTCTACAAGTCCATGTTCTTTCCTCAATTTCGAGAGTCCTGCCTATGCCCCAGGCTTTCCTGTTTGGATCTGCTGCCCTCTGGTGGTCAGTAGCGGGAGGATTAACCTCCCGCTGTACTACAGAGACGCTAGTAAAATAAGATAAGATGGAGGGGACTTTAATAATCCCAGAGGGGAAAACAGTGTGTCACAGCAGAAAGTTGTAGAGGAGGACCAGTTATAAGAATAAAAAAGAAGAAGATAAGAATAGAAATGTACAGAAAATCGACAGAAAATATATCAATATATACACAACAAGAGCAACATATAAATGTTATCATTGTAGACAGTTGGGGTAGACATTATTGACAGTATATGCTAAATTATTCAAACCATACATTACTATACAACTTCTATCTTTGGGGCAGGGGACCTAAATGGCCCAGCTAAATATTCTAACTGCCCCCCAAGATCACAGCGAATAACTAGCATGGCTGATTCAAAGCCATGGGCTGGTTACTTGTGTCGGAAGCCCCTCCCCCTGTACCCCAACTATAAATAAAAATAACCTAAAATTCAGGACATTCAGGACAATCATGAAGTAGCTCAACAAAATGATGTTTTCCTAAAATCTGATTGGTTGTTTTGGACTTCTGAAAATGTTGAGACAAAGCCAGAGAGGGGTGTCACCAGCATTGATCAGATATCGCTCTGTTTGCTTTCAGTCACTTGTTCATGGTTACTTACTAGTTAGCTTGCTCTGCTCTCTGCTTCTTGAGAGTCTCGGTCTGGGAGATTTACAAAATGAATTGGGAATAAATAAAGTTGTCCTCCCATTAGAGGGGGTGGGGTGGGGTGGGGGGTGGAGGTGGGTTAAAAATGTAATGAAATGAAAGGGTTATAATCTAATGGACATATTAGATCTCACGTCTTGCCAATACGGCTTTATAAGAAAAGTAAAATAGCCAAAATGTTCATAAAAAAATAATTTCATGATGAGGTTGTGTAGAAAGGCAGGACATGTGTTTAAAAGGCACACATCTTTCAGGGGGAGGACCCCCAGACCCCCCACTAGTGGATCCCTCCGTGTTCCCACCTATACCTCTCAATGACCCCAAAGCAGCATAGTCTCTGACCTGGTTGACTGGCAAAATTCATAGGACTTGGTTATAATGGCAATCAAAAGAAAATGAAAACGAAGATTTCCTGTCTCACCAGACTGGACTTGGTGAGGTCATAACTTCTAATAAAGTTAGAGCAGAGGCCTTCAAGCCAACGGGTTTAACACATCTAATAACATGTAACATAACAAAGTATGCATAGTAACAATAAACTAAAACAGAATTGAATAACTATTGGGTAAGTTAAAAGTGAACTTTAAACAGCTCACCCTGCTGGTTGCGTTTCAAATCTCGTTTTTTTTATAATCTAGGGTAAAAAAGACTACAACTACCATACTTTGCTTACCTCGACGCTTTCACTAGATGGAGTAGGTTCTTATTTGGTTTACAGCTAATACTAACTAATGTAAGTAGGCATACATGTTACGTTAACACTTTTATAAAACGGTTTTGGGTAACTATTGCGTAAGGTTTAAGTGATTAAAGTAAATTGTCCTTGGTTACATGCACCGTTTCACCTTTAACGTCATCTCAACCAAACCTCACAACACCGTCACACTAGAGTCGCGCCGATTGGCCGAACGTCTTCAGTAACTTCTCGTACCAGGGTTTGATTGGTTCATATCGTCTTGCTGCCACCAGGGTGCTTGTCTGTCCCATGAGCGTGTGTTCACAGCGAAAATGGCGAACTTGTGTGTGCGAGCTGCGAGACAGAGCTACCTATATCTGGCTTCACCTTCATTATTAAGGTAAACCTGTATTACGTACATTGTCATTAAAGGTTCGTCTGGCTGTAATGTTCAGATTATACCAATTTATTAACGCGATTAAGGGTTTACTCACCAAGTCCTCTGCAACTAGGTTGTCATAACAGTGTATTGATTTTTCCTTTAAACATCGTTTTTAACACAAGTTCACACGTTCAGTATATTGGTTTGTGTCATAAATTACCGTACGTGTTGTGCGTTGAGTCGATCGAACAGAACAGAGCAAGTTGTGACCGGGTATTGAACCCGGGAAATAGAGATGATGACATAGCCAGACATCTTGAAGATAATTATTATTGTGCTTTTTTTAAACAAGGAGGACGGGCATGTAATATTTATGTAAATTCGCCAGTATACTAAAACGAACCAACAGAGTGCCTGGCCTAAACTTAACATGCCCCCATGTGCGTCACATTCTCCCCTAATTGCGTAAAATTGTCCCAGCAGGACGTCACCGCGGTTGTTATGTACGGCTGCCCAGCGCAAGAACGGCCATGGACCGGAGGACGAGGGTGAGAAGCCGGAGCAGAATGCCGCGGAGAAGGCCTTGGTAGAGGAGAAGAGCCAGCTTGAAGGGCAGCTCAAGGAAGTCACAGTGAGTTTGCCTGACGAACACAAACACTCATCCATTGACGTAATAGAAAGCCCCGTCAAGGTCATTGGATGTGAAGTTGTAAGAAACAATTTTTTAATCTGATGAACCAAATATCTTATGCATTTAAAAGCGAACAACGTGCAAATTTGTTGTGTTACTTCAAGGAAAAGTACAAGCGAGCACTCGCAGACACTGAGAACCTGCGGGTGAGGAGCCAGAAGATGGTTGAGGATGCCAAACTATATGGTAGGGTCCACCACCGCCACACAACCACTCGCTTCATCTTGAACGTACCCCATCCACCGCTGCTTTGACACATCACCTGGAACACGTACCCTCTTTCAATGCATCACTGAAAACACACCTTTTTTCCAACTTTCCTCATCTCTACGCTTTCTTTTTCCTCTTCATTTTGCTGCTTTTAAATCTTTTAATGCTTTGTTTAATTTATATTTCCATGCTTGTATTTCATTCTTGTATTTTAAGTCTTAAGCGTGTGAGTATTTTGAAAAGTGCTATAAAACCAAAATGTATCATGAACCCTCTCCACCCACCCAGGCATCCAGGGCTTCTGTAAGGACCTGCTGGAGGTGGCGGACATCCTGGAGAAGGCCACGGAGAGCGTGCCCAAGGAAGAGGTGACGGCACGGAACCCCCACCTCAAGAGCCTGTACGACGGCCTGGTGATGACGGAGGCGCAGGTCCAGAAGGTGTTCACCAAGCACGGCCTGGTCAAGCTCAACCCCGACGGGCAGAAGTTCGACCCCTACGAGCACGAGGCGCTCTTCCACGCGCCCGTCGACGGCAAGGCACCCGGCACTGTTGCCGTGGTGACCAAGGTGGGCTACAAGCTCCACGGGCGCACCCTGCGGCCGGCGCTGGTGGGCGTGGCGAAAGCCCCCTAAAACGGGTTGTGGAAGGGTTTACCTCGACGCAAAGAAAAATGATCCAGGTAAAGAGGTCCTGATCGAGCTCCACCTTCCCGCCATCTCGTGGTACCTGGAAGACAAGCTGGGAATCAACTCGGACTGAAGCCTGTCTGTGAATGCGACACATCCAGTTTGGTTCTTTTAACACTTTTCATGATCTGATAAGTACAGTCATAGTATTTTTGATCAGATTTCAGTCTAAAGTCATGTGAGTTGAGATAAATTCCATGTTTGTAATTCATTTGACTTTACAGTTTGGGTGAACTGTAACATCCATGAACGGTATACACATACGTTCAGCATTGCAGGAAAAAAAGTCCATAACATCTACAATAAAAATAAGTTTCACACCTGAAGAGGAGTCTTCATGCTTTTTTGGAGATTTCAGACATCTTGACTGAAAGAGATGCTTGAACTTTTTAAAGAACCAGGAAATTTCCTACAAATGGTGCTTTTGTTGTATTGGGCTACAAATGAAACCAGAAGTACACCTGTCAGAATGCTATTACATATTTAGCATTTTCTGTTCATTCCAGAGATTTTAGTCGACTTTATATAAACAAATGTAATTTAATGTATGTTTAAAAAGAAACATTGTTTTGTTGTCATTATCATGTGAACTTTATGGGGGACTGATGAATTGAGAACAAGCCATTGGGTTGTAACTCTGGACAGACAAACTACTTTTGAACTGTTGGCTGTGTAGATAACCTTGGTAATTGCAACGTGACCATGGGAAGATTTGTCATGGTGGCTTTGAGTGTTTGGAATATCACCGTCCTGTAATGTTTAGGAAAGCAATCTCCAGTACAGCATCGTAATAAACTTGTAGACTTCAAAAACCCGACAAAGGACCTTCTGCAATCTCAATTGAGCTTCAACATGATCATTTTTCTAATTGACAATATTAAACCAAGCAGGGTTGTGATCAGATCCTTTCAGAGTTATTGAACTACATTACCCATGCTTGGAGAAGTGATTAAAAAGCAATATATGCATCTCTTAATATTGACCATTTATGGAGTTGTGGGCCAAATGTCCTTACTCCGCAAACGCAGGTTAATGGTCAGTATCAATGAGATGCTGAGGAAAGTCAGTTTTCAAAAACGTTGATGAATGAACAGGCCAATTTGAAAGTATAAAGCATTTGCACCTTTTTAATACAAAAACATACACACCGTGTCATGTGCAACCACAGTTAATAGAACAGCTAAAACGCAGAAATGTAAGTTTGTATAGACTTATGAATAAACTATCGGTATAAAATGGAACAGCTCAACGACATGCCATGACTAGACGGAGGTTTAGAAAAATGGATTTTACACAACCTCCTACATTTGCTGGTCTTAATTACAAAAGCTATACAATTCTGAAATAAAATACTGTACATTTCACAGGTCAGTATTTTGACCTCTTTTCTCCGATTTATCGTACAAAATTATTTACAAAGTTGTTGCATGTCTTAAAGAAGAAATCCAGCACAATGTGTAATAGAAAATATATTCCCCCAAAACATGAAACAATATTGAGCAATTTAAACTGCTATTTTTTCAGAGACATGTATCCATGAAGGGAATCTTATTGGGAACCATTATCAACAGCTAGCTTCACATGCAGAATTACAACATTTTGGTCAAATACTCGAGACGGCGATCGCCTTCTTTCAGCATTAGGTAAGAAGAGGACTGTTACACAATCACGTATTGTGTTGAAAGGAACAAACTTTCCACGGTCAAAATGCAGGTACGCCTCCACTAACGGTGTACCCGCTGCCAAAAATGAACATTAGGATGGTTACGATGAAAAAGTAGTAATCATGCTTGTTTTGTGCAAATGTAGCATCTTTTTACAGGGCAGTCCTGACAAAAGACCACAAACATTCTGGATCTGTCATTCACCAATCCACTAAACCCCACCTAGCTTCTTGTCTAAAGTAACTTTGTTTTTCACAACTGCAGATGAAGGGAAATTTTCTTCACTGTGCCCGATGAACATTTAAACACCCCATAATGAGACCGGTTCTCTCTTCACAAGAACACTGAAGACTTGAACAATGATAGGCTCAGAGGGAGAAAACATTGGAAGACAATCAACGAATATTAAACACACTTCACTTCTAGGCTTTACAATGACACACCCACTTTTCAAACCACTTGCCCAAACCAACTAATAACCTAATTGACGTTTGAATAATATTGATAAACTATTCAAGTGAACTAGTTACTGCTCATCACATCCAAGGTGTTGTACCACCAGAATGTGAGGTTGGCAATTAGCAACAGTGTTTCAGGGTGACAAAACATAAGTCCACCATCTTTCTCCATCCCTGAAGAAGACGCTATTAAAAGATGATGGAACAGAAGACAGCACTTTAAAAAGCACTCATTAGCCATGCATTATCTTATCAAAACATAGCAATCCATGGGTTAAAACAATGACTGTACGAGGTGGGACAGGCACAAAAATGTGTCTAAAATGTTTTTGTTTTTTTTACATAATGCCCTAAAGATTAGGCTTTTCTCTGTATAAGTGCTCTGGGGGAATCAGAGCAATGAGATCACAGTCTGTTGAGCAATTTAAGCTAGGTCTTATCCGACTTTTGATCTACTGGGTGCCAAAAATGCAAAAGCTTTATATATAAAACAACTGTTATAGCAAACTGTAATAATTCCAGGGCTCCATTGGAGCCATAGTTCCATCCCTGTGCCTTCCAGAAGAACATCCTTTTACGTTCAATGGAAATATTAATTTCAATCCCTCTCGACTTTCAGCGCTGAAAGGTTATGTTAGGTGATCACATTCTCCAACACGAATCAACATCGTCCATTATGAGCTGCCAATAATGAGGAATAGTCACTGGCTAGGTCAGTGTTTAGTCCGAACGGTCTCAGTTTCAATGTCAATGAGAGTTAACCCTCAGTGATGCACACACACCAGATAAACCTCTGTTTGATTCATATTACCATAGAGAGTCTCTGTATTTTAATGCAAAAATAAAGGCCTATGTTTTCCCCGTTACCATTTGTATGAAAATACTGAAAATACTTAAATTCAAAATGTTGTTTGTTCTCTCCTTGCAATCGTTCAAGTTATACTTTGAAAAAGGGGGGTGTACAATTCTCATGAGCTAGGACTGACAAACAAACAAACAAACAAACAAACAACGGCATGGACGTCCCGCTGTTAGGAGGCGTCTCGCGAGATCCAGCCACTCTCCGTCAGGAAGGTGAGGATGCGCTTCCTGAGCACCTTATCCAGGTAGCTGGGCAGGCGGCTCTTAGCCGGGATGCCCTGCCTCTTCTGCAGGTGGTCCTTGATGATGAGGGTCTTGACGGTGAGGTAGCGCGCCGGGCTGAGGTTCAGCGAGCTGCACAGCACCTTCTCGCGCTCCGACAGCAGCTCAAAGCCCCCCAAGTTCTCGATGGCAGCAAACTCCCCGTCCTTGCCCTCCTCCTTGATCCCCACCACGCCCCCTCCTCCACCTCCTCCAATCCCCGCCCCGCCAGCTCCGATACCCAGCACGCCCCCGGACCCCAGCGCACCGCCTCCGCCCCCTCCGCCTCCGGCCAAACCCGCTCCTCCACCCCCGCGCTTGGAGGACAACGACACGCCCTTGACGTTCTCCTTGCGCTTCTCGCGCTTGTGCCGCGCCGCCTCGTACTCGGCGGCCTCGTCCAGCCGCGCGATGCCGTTGCGGCGGTAGCGCTGCAGCTCGCGCACCTTCGCCCGCAGCGCGCGCTCCTTGTGCACGTTGTCGAAGAACTCCTCAAACTCACGGTGGGCCATGAACTGGCAGAGCACCCGTAGGCGCGCCCGCTGCTCCTTCTCCTCCTTGGTGATCTTGCGCTTGGGCGTGGCCAGGGCGCCGCCCCCGCCGCCGCCGGGTACCGTAGCCGTGAGGATCCCAGAGGAGACGCTACCCAGGGCGGTGGCTCCCGATCCTGTTCCTGCTGTCCCCGCCGTACCTCCCACTCCTCCACCACCACCTCCTCCCCCCGCTGCCGCCACCGCCGCCGTCGTCGTCGTCGTCCCGGCCGTCCCTCCTCCTACTCCTCCCGGCCTCTCCTTGTCCTTCTTGTCGCGCCCGAGGAACGCCGGCACCAGGCTGTAGTCGCGCGCCACGTTCTTGCGGCGCTGGCGCTCGCGCAGCTTGCGCACGTACATGTCAACGTGGGCACGCTTCATCTCGATGTCCACGTCCTCGTCGTCGTAGTTCACCGACAGGCCGCTGATGAGCTTCTCGGCGTCCTGGTCGTACTCCACCTCATAGTCGTCCCGCAGCGGCATGTAGCCCAGCTGCTGCTGCTCCGCCAGGGACACGTCCAGCGGGGGCAGCGGGGTGGTGAGGGACGGGGACAGGGGGCCCCCACTGGGGCAGGTGTGGTCCGTGACGCGGTTGGGGATGTTGTCGGGGATGCAGGCCTTGCCCAGGTTGCCGTGGATGTACATGGTAACGTAGTGCTCCATGACCTCCTGTGGCGTCCGCGAGGCGCCCACGTGTGTGGCCATGTCCTCCTGGAGAGTTGCCAGAGCGGAGCCAAGCAGGAGCAAACACAAGCACAACGCGTTAAGGATGGAGAAAACTTTCAACGTAGATAGTTTAAATAATTATTAATATTTTATCAGGTAAAGGATCGGGGATAGATCCCCGCCTAGAGTAAAGTTGATTAATAACACATTATTTACACATATCAACCTATTAGATGCATACTATTGTAGCAGTATACTATTTATACATCTGGGTCTTCAATTCCCAGTGAAAATAGCTAAATTAACAGATTATCTGAATGTTTTCAAGATCTTAGCTTAAGAAGCAAATCGATTGGCAAATAACATGTTCATATTATGTGTACTGTTAAATTGACGTATGTAACTACTTTATCTGTCATCCAAAAGTTGCTCATCTTTTTTCCCCCCAAAACGTCCGTTCTCTTTAGATGTGTTTAGACTCTTTGACTCAGCATGCACAATCGACAGAATGTGAATAATTCATCAGTAATCTCAAAGTTAACAAACAAAACAGCAAACTAAAGTTACAAATACCCAGTTTCCAAATCCATATTGCTCGATGGCATCGAGCAGCGACTGCTCTTCCCTGCTGGTCCAACCTCCCTCTGCTTCTGGACCCCAGAGAGAGAAGCGGCCGCCGTCGACCTGCTGGTATCCGTGCCATTTTCTATGGTTCCCTATTTCTGCACCAGCCGAGAAACACTCGGGGCACAGCTCGATATCGGGGCAGTCGGTGCAGCGAAGCCGCAGATTCGTAACATCTGCAAGGCAATTCACGCAGTACTTCTTCCCGAGGTCGGCCATGTTGCTCGCTGCTCCGCTTGTTGTTGGAGGCAGCGGATCAGAGCTGTCAGCACATGCGCACTGCCGGTTGCCTTTGCAGCCGATTACTTTTTTCCTCATTGATATTAATGAGCGTGCCGCGAGCGGTTGTGATTGGCTCAAAGACCTAACGTTTCCACGACAACTGGAAATAACATGAATGGCTGTCACCAACGACTAAACGCACAAAAATAATAACCTGACCTCGCTTGAATAGGTAGCATTTTAAACGTATAAAATAATCACAAAAAGTTAGCACAATTATACTATTATAGTATATAATATTTCGAACTTGACTTTTTTCCACTTATTACCCAAATGGAGGAAGGAGCAGATCAAAATGAAAATGACCACAAGTTGGAGAAGGAAAACTCTGAGTTGGAAAACGATAACATAAATGAAGCAACTATGGTCAATTCATCTGAAGAGCTGTTCAAATCTCCTATCCACAATGATGAGACGGCTATGGAAGAAAAGCCAATAGACCAAGACACACAGGCAGGGGATCTTGAAGTAGGCCTGGTGGACGAGGGTAGGCCTTCTGTTGCTAAGTTTGCAGAAGAGGCTCAACCTACAGAACCAGAAGGAGACCGGGAACATGATGACCAGAACGACCTGGACATCCCCAGCGCCAGCTTGGTTTTGGAAGATGGCGAGGCTCCTCCTGAGATGGACCTGCTCTCCCGCGAGGGCAGTGTCGGGTTCGAGTCCCCCGGGGAGGGTGATCCGGAGACCCCCAACCAGGAAACATTGAGCAACGCCACGCACGAGGAGGACGACTGCGAGAAAGAGACGCCCGTTACAGCAACCGTTGACGACGTGGAGGAAGGCCTGGATGTCTTCGAGGCGTATGCGCAACTCTATGACCAGCTATGTGCCGAGAGGGAAGCGCTCAATCAGCACAGCGGGAAACTGCAAACGAAGATAGCGGAGAACTCAATGTTTTGGAAAAATACAGGAGGAGATGCCCAGCCAGAGGAGGGGATTCACGTGTTGCACCAGCAACAGCAGAGCTATGAAATGTACCTGACCCGACTGGGTGACCTCAAGCTGAAAGAGCAACCGGAAAAGCTGAAGTTACAGACCCAAGAGTTACAGCAGGTGGGTCTGGTAGCGGTTGATCAATGCAGCTAGAATGACCCTACACACACACACACACACACACACACACACACACACACACACACACACACACACACACACACACACACAC
>JAOPJO010000061.1:6001321-6013492 GCA_027123675.1 Molva macrophthalma | reverse complement strand
GTGTGTGTGTGTGTGTGTGTGTGTGTGTGTGTGTGTGTGTGTGTGTGTGTGTGTGTGTGTGTGTGTGTGTATATATTGAGTACACACGAGTGCTTATGTGAATGTGTGTGTTCCTAATTGCATGTGGATTTGTTATTCTAGAATACTTTATGTATTGCCAAAAAAGAAAAAAAACGAAGAGGGAAACGAGATACCCCACTCAGAGCTAATTAAACAGAATTTGATTAGATGCGAGAATGAATAAAACCAAACTTGTTTTCACTGCAAAAAAAACATTCACTTTGCCTCGCCACAACCAAGTGTCTCTAGCAAGCTGTGATTTTTCCTCCCCCCCCATCCCTAATTGCTGCCAGTGGCTAAATCCCCCACCAATTTACATTGATCCTCTTTGAAGAGAGATGCAGATGAGCCTAACAACTGGGCTAATTTCAGCCGTTCACTTTGTACAGCGCGCAACACTCACCACTCTCAAGACTGGTGTCGGCTCGTGTGGCATTTGTGGTGTTCGGATCAGGTTTCGATTCCACGAAATGTCGATTCCACGATTCTTCCATGTAATGGGTGATTGTTATGTCCATGCGTGTTCTTAACGTATGGGATAGTCTAGTGCGGCTTGTAATCCTGCAAGCCCCCATTCCTGTTCTTTAATGACCAAACAGGTGAGATACATTTTCACTGATAACGTTGGCGAGTCAAAGGCAGTGTCCCTATAGTGGCGACGTAGAGACACGACAGCCCCAAATCAGCTTTTTTCTTTAATAGACAAAGTGATGCGTTCTGCTCAAAAACCGATCCAAAAATGTTGAAAGTTTGAGAGACCGGACCTCTCAATGCAGAATTCTGCGATTTCATAAAACACAAAAGGTAGCATTTGAGCTGTACATAGAGAATTTGACTTCAAAAGGTGACTTGAGTGGGACCCAGGGATGTAGCAATTGGTATAAGTTACATTGTTTTCGGGCACAGCAAACAGTAGGTGGTGGCAGGGTTTCTGTACTCTGTAATACGGGGTGCGTTTCCAAGTTTTAACACACTTCATTTCAGCATTGAAGGGTGTACTGGGGCCCTTGTTATGTCAGGTAAAATAAAAACTGGCATTAGGATGTTTATGCTGAAATACACTATGTTGGAGTGGGGAGAAGCTCTTTTGCTGGACCTACAGACACTCTGCTCTAGGGACTATGTATTTCAGAAATATGGGAAGTAAGGGGAGAACGTGGCGGTTAAGTCACCATGGATGGCGTCTTTTGAAATGTTCTGTCCTTATTTATGTAATATATAGTGTGACTATTTAACAATGAGGAAAATATATAGGTTTTAACTGAAGTGTAGCTTGAATCGTTTGTTTTGGTTTCCTTACAGGGCTGTGTTGTTAAAAAAAAAAAAAGGGTTTGGCACAGTTTGTATGGATTTCAGCTTGGCATTGGGATTTTGTTTCCCATGGAAAAAATGACGCCTTCCATCCCAGCTCTGGAAAAAAGGGGACATCTTTTTGTTAATTGTATTGCCATGCGATTGTGTTAGAGCTGGCACATGGTAAAAGGTAAAATCCTAGGCAGAGGGGGGAAAACAGGAATGCATGTAATGGATGCGGGGCAAGGCTGTCGTGCTGTCACTTTGTCACACTCACTTTGCACCACGGCGGCTTAAAATAACCAATGTTCTGCTTGTCCTGCTTGATTTCTTCTTTATTTTTTATTTTTTTTTGTACGTAAGCATTGAACAGGTTTTCTTGAACGGGAGCTCAATCACAATAACAAAAAAAAAAAAGGTCAAGGCGCAGAAATACACACAGGCGAGCATATATGTGTACACAAAACACACCGACATACGCGCTGACACTCGCAGACACACACACACACACACAGGTACGGCTGTAGATTTAGTGGGCAGGGACCCTGTGGCTGGAAGGGAGGAGGGGGGAGACAGGCGTGAGAGAGAGATTGATGGTCTCTCCTCTGAGGAGATGGCTCAGGGCAGACCGCTGGTGCTGCTGCTGGGACTTATATAATGTTGCCACTTGTCTGGGAAAACAAGATGTAAAGCTGTACTTCCCTGTTGTCCTTGGTCAGGTCCAGACGGAAAATCACCTGTCCGACAGTTTGTGTTTGTTTATGTGTGTGTGATGCATATGTGTGTTATGATGCTATTTTTGTATGATTGCAGTTCCTGTGTGTGTGTGTGTGTGTGTGTGTGAGAGCACCTGCATGTGTTTTGGCCATATTCATGCTATGTGTCCGTGTGTGTGAGTGTGCAATAATGTATGTGATTTGTGCGTGTGTGTTTGTTACAGTGGAACCTTTAATGTGTGCCGTGTGTATGCAGTATGTTTGTGGTGTGTGTGTGTGTGTGTGTGTGTGTATGTGTGTGTGTGTGCGTGCATGTGCATGTGCGTGTTATGCCATATGATGCCTGTGTTTGTGTGTGTGTGTCTAGTTGTTATGTGATGGTGTAATGTGGTGTGGTGGTAAAGAGGGGGAGGAGGGAACATCAGCCTCAATGTGTAACCTGTCTTGAGGCCAGTAAAGTGTGACTAGTGCACATGTGCAACCAGGGGATATGTAGGGCAGGTTAAAGTGCCGTGTGCCATGAAGATGGATTCCCATAAAAAAAACCTCACTTATGGAGACAACATGTGTGTCCATTTCGATGCGCATTTGCACACCCATCCGTTAAGCACGGACACACACACAAACACGCACGCACACACATAAACACACACACACACGCACACACATAAACAAAGCACATGTCTGGGTAAGAACAACATTGAGGATTTATGTACCTTAAAGAAACAGATAGAGATAGAGTGTGCTATCTAACTTGACCCATATAGTTTAGTACGCTGAAATATTTCTATAATTTACACGCACACACACATGATGGGTTGAACTCAGCATGATGGTGATGATGATGGTCTATAGGGCACTTTTAACTTGTTTTAATTACTTACATGACCACTAAAACGTGTGAACAGCAAACATTGTGTTAACGCTTTGTCTATGTCAGCCAAGGACAGGGACTTGGCACAAAGTGTCCTTGTGTAAGTGTAAGGTGTAAGGTAGCGTGACCCGTTTAATTCCAATATGTTTATTGGAGAAAACGTAAAGCGAGCCCTGCAAACGATCTTGCTCGCTGAACTCCAAAACAGTTGCAAATAGCGCCCTCTCTTGGTGAGATTCACCTTGAACTATTCAATTCCTCAAGCACAGTATTTTTTCTATTTTATTAATTCGTTTAAGCGTTTTCCCAGAAATGCAAGAAATGCTCAACCACAATTGAAATCTAAACCGAACTAAATGGAAAATTGTACAGCTCTCTAATTAAGCTATTATTTGGTAAATTGGTGTTGACCGTCGTGTTTCTCGTTGGAAAATGGGAGCAACTTAATTATTCATACAAAATACACTGCAACGGATAATTGGTTTCAGTCATGAATAATTCATTTAAATAAAAGGTCTCAAACAAAGTCCTAGGAAAAAATAACGTTTTGTGTGGTCTATATGGGTCACAATTGTGATGAGATTGTCCTTCCTAATGTGGAGTCGTGGACCACCTGTAGACGATCCCTCAGCCGACAAGATGACGGAATAGCCACAGCCCATGCTCGATGGTGAAAGCTTCTTCTGCTTCACGTTGGGGGTTAGCTCCAGCTGCCAGAAGCTGTTACGCAGGCCAAGGGAACTGAACCAGCTGGACCCTGCGAGGTGATCGTGGGCATTGACGATTCGAGGAAGAAGGTAAGAGTAATTTTTAGTGACTGCATTTCGGCGTTGGTTGCCCACACACACAGAAACGCCAGCCGCCGTCCTATTTCTTTCACTAGAATGCCCGAGCCACCCATGGTCTGTCGGATGGCTGGGCCACTTCAGTGGTGGCCATCTCACAAATCTTATCTTCAGCCAAATGTTGTTATGCGAGGAGCCAGCCAATGTCGATGGCGTGCTGGACCAGCCCAGTCTGTCGGCAGTCCTCGTCTCGAGCAGCGAAGATGTCGGCGAAGTTGTGGAGGAGGCGTGTCGAATGGTGCCATTGCTGTGAGTGGAGTCCGTAACTGCTGCGTTGCCATAAGTCGCGGATGGCCTCAGTCGTCTCGGCAGAAAGAGGAACTGCGGGTTAAGCGGTTGCTGCTGAGGTAAGTGGTTGCCGTGTTGATGCAGCGTTGTTCCCGGGGCGTCCCGGTGACAATGGCGGGGAAGCTATGACGGTGTAACACGGGGGATAGTGCGTGCCTGTAGGTTGCCTCTCTGTTGGCCTCTCCTTGGCTCGTTGGTCCTTCTTCCCCTGGGGGTAGAAGGACCTCCCCGCTCGGGGTGCCTGGGCCTGGCAGGCGTAACTGGTCCGGTGTGAGCGGCCCCGGGAAGGCATGGAGGGCCAGTTCTTCTTGGGCGGTTGGGTTAAACCCCGGGTAGCCATGTTGGGGGGATCAGCTGCAAAGGTGCCCAGGTTCTCTTCCTCCTGGTGACAGCGGCTGGTCAGCTGCTCCCCGCTCTGGTCCACGAATAGTCGCTGACCGAAACACTTGTCCAGTGCTGTGGTCAGCGCCTGGAGGTCCCCGCTCTGCTTGGGTGAGGACGAGGAGCACCTTTCCGCCCTTCCCTCTAACGCTAGGGCCAGGCGAATAGCCATTTCTTTGTTGTTCCAGCATCTGTGCCGTGATGCTAGTTGGACTTCGAGAGTTACGGTTCTAGCTGTGTTATGTTGTACTTGGCTGGTGCTCTAGGTGCCATTGTGGAAGGCTGGGAGTGAGAACCAGTTGTAGTTGTTTGCTGATATCGGCGGCGATGGGCTGCAGGGCTCTGTGTAGGTAGCAAGCAGGGTGTTGCTGGTCGCTAGAGGCTGCTGGGCGGCAGGAGGTGACAGTGGTTTTTCTGTCATGGCCCCACCGATGGCTTGGGGGCATTGGAGTCCTAGTGCACTGGCACCATCAGGATGGACCGGAAAAGTCTTGTCTATGGCGAGCTCCGCTTTTTGCCTCACCGAGTTTTCCCCTAGCCTGGTATGCCTCTTTAGGTGCCATTGGACCTGCCTAATGGCTTCTTCCAATTATTGGATCTCTCACTCTCCATTCTTTCAATCGCACTTCTGACACCAATGCGGCTACCTGTGATTAATCACTGACACAATTATATTATCAGCTGCTTCTGGTATTCTACGCGGTGCGGTCAGCGGTGCATCAAAGATAATCACAGTGCCAAAAATAGTGCCTAGTTATCTGTGTGTTTGTAGACCAACTACAATCTTGCTGTGTTGCTACTGGCAATTTGGCAAAGTTTGGAATAAGCGACCTTTTGCAAATCATTGGAAATCTTTGGAAAAGTAATTAACAGTGTGACCAGGACCTAAATCAAATCAAATCAAATGTATTTATAGAGCACATTTAAGAACAGCAGTTGACCAGAAGTCTGTACAATCAAAGAAGCCACAAACAACACACTAAAAGAAATGCAATTCTCATACTGAGTTAAAAGCATGGGAATAAAAATGTGTTTTAAGACAGGCAATGTGGGGGTCAGCATAACATGCAGAGGCAACTCATTCCAGAGTTTGGGGGCTTCAACTGTAAAGGCACGACGCTTCAACCTCGATCTTGGGACAATCGGAAGCAACGGGTCAGCGGACCTGAGTGACCTTGCTGGGACGTATGGTTGTAAAAGGTCAAAGGTTGGATCTAGCCCATTTAATGCTTTGTAGACAAACAATAAAATCCTAAAATCAATCCTAAAATGCACCGGGAGCCAGTGAAGGGGGGGAAATGTGCTCTCTCTTGCGTGTTCCTGTTTGAAGGGCGCGCTGCAGCATTTTGGACCAACTGCAAGCGTGAGAGGGAGGCCTGGCTCACACCAGCATAAAGGGCATTACAGTTGTCAAGTCGGGATGAGACAAAAGCATGTGTAACCCTTTCAAAATCATTAAGCGATGAAAAATATGTATGCAATGTATGTTATACATTAACATCTTCACACAATATTCTGAACAACCCCCAAAATGATTGCTTCTTGGTTCCTGTGATAGGAGCGGGACGCTGTCATGAGGTACATTCATGTATACAATCCAAGCACAGTTCACGTTGCACACGAGTTGAGTTCTATGTTCTATTAAAGAGAAATGATTTAGCCGGCTTTTACTCCAAACCATAGCGCACTCGTTGCCATAATGGCTAATAAAACAATATAAGGTTAGTGTAATATCTAGTGAGAACCACACGTCTTTGAGGCTAGATTGTAGGAAGAGACTGGAAAGCTTGAGTTTAAGGTGGCATGTTACCTGACAACAAATGATATACGGCATGGCTACATTCTGTCAGTCTGTTCAGGTTAACTGCATACAGACTTGTGTGGTGACCTCCATCAGGGCTGCTTTCCCATCCCCAGAATACCATGGCTTTGAATATTTCTACAACATTTAATTGCAGCATGTACTAATATTAATAATATAATAATATTCATAATAATATGAATACAAATACAAACCAGCTTGACCAGCAATTGAGATTCTTGTGTTCTGTCACATTATACAGAAAAGCTAAGGAGCAGTATAATGGTCAGCAGGTGAGTAGATGTGATGTCACAAAAGTGCAGGTGGGTAAAGGCATGTTATGCTCTCTTAATATATGCTTTAGCCTCCTCTCCCTCTGTCACTCATATGTTCAGCTTTATACTTAAAATAAGATCACTAAATCTGTTCAGTACAACATTTTTAGCAATGTCCCTACTATTATACGCCACCTATGTGGCTGCCACACTCCAACTAGGTCTCTTTTACTGGGCACCTCCGACAACCAGTACAGAGGGTGATGATGTTTAAACAAAGTTTGGCGTACAAACACACACATCACCACACACAGTGTGTGTGGTGATGGCTGGTTTAATCCTGTTTGCATTGATTGCTCAATGCACCACAGGTGTGCAGCCTCACCCAGCCCCAGAGTCTAATCAGTCCGACTCAGGTCAGGTGAGGCTACTTAAACCAGCCATCAACCACACACACTCCATCATTTTGACACAAAACTAATTTCTTAATTCAGCCCAGTCAGACAAAAACTCCAAATCAATGTCAGTCAGAGCAGAGGTTAAGAAATGTCATCCAAAGGAAAATGACCCGGAACTTAATGAACTTGTTGTATGTAAGATACAGTAATACAGCAGTGAATATGCTGCAATAAATGATATTAGATTGACATTTCTAGTAGGGAGAGACTTGGAATTATTGACTTTATGATTACACACTTTCCTTTGAAAAAATAGCCAGGGTGACTTGCTCTAGCAGATCACTCCAGGCACAATGTCCTTTCTGAATTTATAGTCCTTGTCTACCTTTTGGTGTGACCACAAACTGTTGAGCACCTTTGGAGAACTGGTGTTTGTGTTGCTTCAAACCCTCCTTTGTTTTTGCTGTTTCTCTGTTGTCATTACAGTTATGGTCCAGAACAGCTACACGTAGGTGAGCTTCAAAGCTCTCCCTCAGGAACTTATCTCTTTTTGTAGCATATTTAGTGTACAGAGGGTGAAGACTCTCGAGTTGCCCTGTATGAAAACCTTCCTGTAGTTTTTCTAGTTTTTTCAGGAGCACCTTGTCAAGGACTTGTTTTTGCAGGTGTCCAAAGGCAGCAGAGTTTGGCTGGAGCCAGGGCCGCATCCTCTCTTCTTCAGGGGTGTATGGAGGATGCTCATACCTTGTCATTGTCTGACCATATGTCCATTGGTGATGTGGTGATGGATGGAGGTCCACTTCTCCATAAGCCTGACCACACTTCCTCCACAGGTGGTAGCACAATAGCAGAGATGGTTTGTTATCATCCTAATCCATTCATATAGCTCCTCATTATGGCTCTTTAGTAACCTCTTCTTTACAGACTTGACAATGTGCCACAGGTCATATTCGTGCTGTATGTTTGTGTGTTTTGTTGCAGGAACTTCTGTACAGAGGGGTGGCAGTCAATGGCATTCACAGATACGTCAACATTATACTCTTTATACTACACTGCTGTTTTTGACAGACAACTCTCCATACCCTCCTGCGAGTACCTCCAGCCAGTAGCCTTTGTTTACTTCTCTGACCTTTACGTTCTCCTACACTACCACCAAGTCTGACTTGGTATCCAGAAAGAAAGTTAGTTCCAAAGGTTGCATTGTGGCCAGGGATGTCTTATCTGCCATCTCCACACACAACCAGTGGTTCATCACCGCAGCCAGCAGAGCTTCATTGTGTGTTGTGCACACCTTATTTACCTCAGGGATGACATACGCCTTCTGTATATTAAACCATTCTCTTATACAGAGTTTCCAAACCAATGGTGTCCAAGATCTCCAGAGATGGACTGCACTCATTGCAGGGAGCTGCAGGGATAGAAACGATGCACTCCATCATTCCTCTAAACAAAGGCTGTGAGGTCCAAGTGTAGTCATGGCCATCAATGCATTCTGTCTAAATCTGTAGTCCAAATCCACTTTTCCTGAGGGTTGGTGGCTGGACTAGACATTTGCTGCTCCTCAACACTGATGTCCCTCTTGGTCATACTGCTAAGGCTGCTGTCATACTGCCTGCATGTTTGCCTGTCCTATGGAATTAGAGAAAATGGGCTTAGGGTAAGGTTAGGGTTAGTTAATTATCCCCCCATATTTTCTCTCTCCATTCCTGTTGGATATGTCTTTGGCTCAGTAGTTGGCTCCCAATTAATCAAAAAAGTGAAATCATAATTCTGTCTATCGTAATGCTAATACCACTAATAAAGGCTATTAAAGATATAGTATATGTACTATTAAATAGCTCCGGAGCTGGCTTTTGGGCACACTTGTTAAATCTGGACCTGCCACTTTATACTAGCAGAGGGCCAGTGTCAGAGGCTGTTAAAATACACCAGTTTGTGAAACAAACAAAAAGCAACCAGGATGCATTAGGAGGGGCGAGGGGGGCAACTCCACCGATTTACTATTCTCACATGCTATGTGACTCTACACTTATTTGAATAAGATAACTTAGATTACTACACATATAGCTATATAGCTACACAGATACACTGAAATATATAGAAACATTATTATGCACATTATAAAAACTATGAAAAAGGATAAATATATATATATATTCTTAATTATTAATAAATAATCATTCAAAACACAACAACAAATGCATAATGAATCCTCCAAAAAAAATCGACAAACCATTAGGATATTCACTCAACGCCCAAACTGTTAGATAAACAATTTCTGCGCCCTAAAGCACATAATGAACATACTGTATAGTTGCAATCCGTTGACGCTAGTCATTGTTTTATGAATATTTCATAAAAGCGCTAAGCGGATTTACTTCCCTGCTTCGAGTTCCGGAATGAACGTAGTTTCCTCTGTTGCTCTTCCGTCTCTCTTCCGCTTGTTGAAGCTTGACAATAACATCAGTCATGACCGCGTCTCTTGTCGTCCAGAGGTTAGCTGCTCTGTCGGGTGCTTCTGCCGTGACAGCCGGGGCTTATGGAGCTCACGGTAATATTTCAATCAATTTATTATATTTATAATGCTAATAACGCACTCGCAAGACCCGTGCAGCACTGTCTTCATATAGTCTTTTTGACAGTAAACGTTATGTTACGCCAAGGTTACGCCAATAAGGCTGTTATTATAACACATTGCACTTCATTATTGAAAATTGTCTCCATGGTCAATACATTTGAATTGTTACTTTAACTGCCTCCCACTTCAGGTTTCAAAAACAGCGACCCCGAAGATTACCAGAGAATGGTACGTGCAAGTGATTGGATACAACTACATTCTATTTGGTCAAAAATACTTTTGATAGACGTATTCATTTTGATATTCTCAAGACTAACTCCATGAGGATAGATGCCTTAAGAGTTAATTTAATGACTAAAAGCAACGTATAAGTCTACAAAACCAAATTTGATCATTCTTTGCGTCACACAAATATTGAAGAATGATTTTGCCTGCTTACTAAAAAGACAGCTTTGTCAGCTGTTTTTTATGTTACATTACATTTCTGTTTTGTATTTACTGTCAATCCTGGTGATGCATAGGTATGATGGCGAAGCCTATGAATGATGCTCTGAGCCAAACATAATTATTTCTCTCTGTGTCTCTTTCTCTCAATCCCTCCATCCCCCCAGCTGTATGAAACAGCCAACAAGTACCACTTCTACCACAGTCTAGCTCTGCTGGGAGCTTCTCGCTGTGGAAAGCCAGCCCTGGTGAGTGCATTGCTGGGTCTGAGACCTTGATGGCCCTGGGCATGGCTCTCTCCAGGGTCCCTTTCACATCCAAGTACCCTGGCAGTATAGCCTTCTAACCCCTCTTGCTTGTGTGTATTACAATCCATACCATTACCATTAAGAAATGCTATTACAGCATTACACCTGCCATCGCTAGCTGTAATGGATGGGTGTTCATTTGAGCAAGGCATCAAATCATACCGCTCTCCTGAGACAACGAATAAGTGGTTATATGTTACATGCTTACGGCGAGTAATATGCTAAATAGACAGGGAGCACCAACAACAGATGTAAGTGATTGTCAGGGCCAGGATATTGTAGTGGCTAGGGTTTTGGATTCCCAACTGAATTTACTGAAATGTACTGAATTTAATCTCCACAGTCTCCCACAGTCTCTCTCGGCATTCCTGAGAATGCCGATAAGTAGGTAAGAGGTTTTTGGTTCGGTACAGTGCGTTTTTGGTAAAGCAGATTATTTATATATATATATTATAGGGTTCTCCCCAAACAGGGTTAGGGTTAGCTGCGGCACCATGTAACATTTTAAAGTAGGGCTGTAGCGACTAAGACGTTTCATTTCTGAACCGGTCTAATAATATTGAGTAATCTGTTCCCTAAATACTGCCCATAAAAAGGAGAAAAATCAAGGAAGTAGTCTCATAGGAGCGTAGACCTGAACGTTTGACTTTCTGGTTTAAGCCATGATGTGAGTGGTGGTACCATCTGTATTAGCCGACTTGGTTCAGTAAGCGACATGTCATTCAAGCCCGAGGACGAGTGAATAAAAGGCAAACATGTATTAAACATAGTGGTCGTAAAAAACCTTGATTTCCTTTAATTGCATGCTAATTAAAAAAAGAATGTGAATGACGTATTGGGTAAATTGTGAGTCATCAGAACTACAATACAATCCATGTCCCTGCCACCTATGATGTGTAGCTCAATAAATACACTAAAAACTAAACAACTATACTATAGTATTGTCACACTATTTAGTTCTTAGCACTGGTTGGGACAGGATAGTGAGCACGTGGTTGTGTTAGTTAGTGTTGTAGTTAGAGTTTGATCCCCAATGTCCATGGCCAACCTGTAGGCATCCATAAGCAAGTCACCTAACCCCTAACCTGCTCCTCAATGACATGTATCTGAATACACAGTTGGATAAAAGCAGCTGCTAAAATCCCCTTAATAACAACTATATCATTCATATGGCCTGTATGTTACATTAAACCAAAGTAATTAGACCTGCCAAATGACAGTTGGTTTTCTTCCAGGCGGGTGCTCTCCTGGTGGCGGGCATGGGCTTGTTCTGCGGGCCCCTGTACCACCAGGCGCTGACAGGGAACCCCGACCTGCGCAAGGCAGCCCCCATCGGGGGCATGGCGCTGATCGCCGGGTGGCTGGCCATGGTTCTCTGAAGTGTTGTCAGGTCACACCTGGGGTGGGGTGTATGTGACGTTAAAGCTGCCAAAAGTTGAGCTTTTGAAAGTTGAATGTAAGATAAAAAGCACAGGGGGTTGGGGGTGGGTGGGAACCACTGCCCTTCCCCCCCACGTGTCGCCACGAGATAAGGCTGTTTGGAGGGATTATCTTTATTTTAAAAAAAAAATTCAAACCATCACTGGATTTCTGCCCGTCTTGCCGGGTCATAACCTCATCTCAGCCCATCTGAAGGTGACGGGGTGAATGTATGTGAAGTTTTTTGTTACAAATTAAATAAAGTTTGATTAAATAAATAAACACATTTGCCGTGATGGACTTCTACTACTAACCCTTTTTTTTTGGTGACATGGGCTGTGAACTCCTCTGGAGTTTAGTTATAATAATAATAATAGTAATGCTCAGATGCATAATATCGTTTTTTTCTTGGATTTTATAAACACACACACACACACACACACACACACACACACACACACACACACACACACACACACACACACACACAC
>JAOPJO010000061.1:5808036-5818333 GCA_027123675.1 Molva macrophthalma | reverse complement strand
CCCCCCCCCCCCGCCCCCCCCCGCCCCCCCCCCCCCCCCCCCCCCCCCCCCCCCCCCCCCCCCCCCCCCCCCCCCCCACGGGCCCCTGGGTTTGACCAGCTGCACCAATAGGTTGGGGAATTCCCATAATACTGTGTGCAATGGTGGACCTGTCTTCCTCTGTCTCTACCAAAAGACACACACACACACAGAGTGATACACATACTGGCACACAAACATACTGACACATACACACACTCTCGGGCACATACTGACACACACACACACACACACACACACGCTGACACACACACACACACACTCTACATGCAATGACACACAGACACACACTAATGGACAGTTCATAGTTATACTGGCACACATCCTGACACACACTCACAGTGACACGTCCGTTGAGCATTAACACAAAGTTCTTTACGCAAAGAGACACACACATTGACGCACACTCATCACACATAGGGAGACACACACTTGACGCACCCCATCCTTAGGAGGAATGCCATACGACACAACACACCTGTCCTTGTATACTTTGTGTGGAACAGAGCCGGGCTGGGGGGGTCTTTGGCCGTGTCCTGTTTGTGTTCGCACCTCCTCGGTGTCATTCTTAATTAAAGAGATAGTGAGTGATGATGAGATGGATGGGGTGTTGGATGAGTCTGTTGTTGTATTGTTGTTTAGCTTTTTATTCAACCTTTATTTACTCACGGTAGATTTGCATGGAATCTAGCATATATTTACCACTCTGGCTCCAGTTATACGTGTACTGTCAAATAGAAATAGAAGAGAAGAGTTGGAGGGAGAGAGGGAGAGGGATGTAGAGAAGTGAGGACGTTAAATACCGCTTTTGACACACCCATACATGTTTGCGGAATATTTCCCTTTACCGCTGTGACTTATACCACTGTTGACCATCGAGCTGTTGTTTTGGCATAGGTGTTTGGAAGACGCGCTGAAGAACGGACAGATTCAGAGGACCTTGCTGGGACAGTTTTAGACTGCACACGGGGAGAGCCAAGTAATTCGTCTTACACTGTTTCAACTGGCTACGGTCAAAGCATGGGGTAGTTTTGGTTTCAAAACACTTCCTCGGGTGTAAAGACGCAGGAAAGACCGTCATTACAAGTAACAGATCGAAAGTTAAACGAGTCTTCCGAGTAACGCACAAAAAAAAAAAGCTAAGTTAGCCTGTGGTTATTAAGTGAAATCTTTCACGCGGTGTCTCATTGAATGGACATACACTTTTGGGTGAGGACTGATGGGTACGATTCGCTTCCATCAAACTTTATTGAGAGGGAAATGGTGTCGCTGAGTCACTGCACACTGCACACACACACACGCACACACACACACACACGCACGCACACACACACACACAGACACACACATGCACACAGAGGAATTGTGTTCATTGTTGGGACCCGGAGTCAGTGGGTGAACAGACCCCCTTCCCCGCCACCAACCAGCAGCTCTAAAACACCGTCTCTCTCTCATGTCTCTTTCTCCCACACACCCCCGCCTTCCCCCTCAGCCTCCACCCCCTTCAGGGCTGTCCATCACAGTGTTCCCAATCCCAGGCTGGTGAGCACCAACAGGTGTAGACCCCCACCCCGCTACCGACTACAAACACATTCCTCCCTCTCCAAACGGCACCCTTTTTTTTTTCTCATTCAGGAGAACGAAAGAAAGAGGGGGCGTCACCCACCCATACACACACACACACACACACACACACACACACACGCAAGGCTCACAGACACACATAAAGCTCACACACACATGAATGCATATACGTGCACATGCACTAACAGAAAGCAAGGTGGGGAATGTGTGTGAAGGAGACGAGTATGCATTTTGGAAATACTTCTCAGGGTCCTTGATGTCCACCCCCCCCCCCCCCCACCCCCCTTCATTCAGCGGTGGGGGTGTTCCCCTGAGGTGAGGTAGGCACTGGGGGGGGGGGGGGGTTTGGGCGGTGGACGGTCACCCCAGCGTCGTGCCGGGACGGAACAAAGTCACATGGTGCGGCGGTCGGAGCAGCGAGCAAGCGGACACAAGGAGCCCACGGCTACGGAGATGGAGGTCAGGATAAACGCGCTCGTGGTTCTGTGCGGCTGCCTGTGCCTGGTCCTGACCGGTGAGTGCCCTGGTTGATCGTTTTTATGAAGGCTTTTTTTGCACTTCGTTCAGAGTTAAGATTTTGCATGTTGTTGTTTTGGTGGTCGTTTTTTTTCCTGTAACGAGTTCGAATACCGGGACGGTACTCCGACCTTTGTCGTGTCATTCCTATTTAAAAAAAAACGTTTCCCATTGTTGTTTTTTTTCGCCAATTCGATTTTAAAAGCGTTCGATGATAAGATACATCCGACAGGAACTGGAATACGAGGGTTTTGCGCAGTGAGAAACAGAACGTCGGAAACGGAGACAAACTGCTTTAACAGTTCCTTTGACTTTGACCCCGTGACCCTGTATCAGTGAAAACAAACTTGGCCCTCAACACACCCCATCAAGCTCAGGGCAGTGTACTGAGTTCCTACACACCCACGGCAGTTGTCCTACTCTGCCCATGTCTCTGTATTTCCATTTCTGTATTCCAATTTCTACTGAATGGAAATGTGTTCAAATATTTAAATGTGCGGTCAAAGATTTACTTTTTTTGGTCCATTCTAACGTTACTGCTTTGATTTATTCCACAGTTTAGGATTAAATTAATGAATTGAATAATCATTCTTCTAGTTCTTCTCAGTTTGACGACAATTATATAAAAGTTACGTATACATTTTTACAAAACATAGGCCTAATGCTAATTCTCAAAATGTTAACCATATCCAACAACAATTAGCAACTCTGTTAATTTATTTGCCATGGTGTTATGGCAAATATTTAAAGTTTCTATAATTTAATGTCTGAACATAAACCAATCATGTGTATTTGGATAAAGAAATCTGTTAGTAAAACAAGAAGATGGCCGCAAGGAGGGTCCACCTTCAGCTTTTTAATCAGGAGGAGCTGCCCAGTAATGCATCTAAGCTTTGAAAAACAATAAGCCGGAAGTCCTGAGACTTTCTCGGTAACATTCATGATAATCACATTAGCACTGCATTGTTTGATGACGGGGCTCTATTTTGGGTCCGCGGTGAACAGATACAACAAGCCTCTCTTTGATCCTCGTCCATATTGATGACATTAGCTCAGACACACACACACCGAAAGCACACGCTATAGGCCTATTTCCTCTGCCGATCCTCTCTCTCTATCTCTCTTTCTCCGTATTTATCTATCTCAAGGAACAGAATGCAAGGCAACATACCTGTCAAGTACTTTGTTTCATGCGTCAATGACCCTATTGTACGTTTGGTTTTTGTTTTCAACTACCGTGGCTCTCAAAGTTCTCAACGCCTCATCTTTTTTTTCGTCCCTGAAATAGGTTACAGTGACAGAGTGACAAAGCAAGAAAATAAATAACGAAGCCAGAATGACCACAATGTCCGCACACACAAACGCCAGCTCTCATGGAAATATCCTCCTGCTCTTGTTGACAGCAAAGCAGTAAAACCTCCCCATCCGTCAGTTTGAGAATTTGCAAATTTGTTCTACATGGCGGCTGCTGTGGATATTTTTGACACAGGGGCCAACTCTCACTGAGCACAACTCAAAACCTTTAACTATGGCAGGGGCCTGGCGTTTGACTGGCTTCAAAATGGTGTTTGAACAAAAGCTGTAAAGCCACACGAATCATAGGTGCCTTTTTATTTTTATGACAGAAAGCTTAAAGACTGAAGAAGGAGCTTTTGATTGGACAGCTCAGTAGGCCATGACTGACATATAATGATGTCATTATATGTCAAACATATTCATAAGCCTATTCTTTCCAAAAATAAATAATTTAGGATTATTTGTTTTCCAAAAGGTAAATTATTCTCAAGAGCAGAATATCAATAATTAACATAATGATCATTATGAAAGTTGTCTATTGATCTTCATCCCACGTTCCGTAGCTTTTGCATCATATACAATACAGTATGTGTTATATATTCTGTCTCAATGTATGTATTCTATGCAACTTTTGCCCTCTCTTCCTCCTCCATCCTCTTCTTCTTCACCCATCCTGTTCATCCTCTTCTTAATCTTCTCTTCTGCTAATGTCCTTCCTCCTTCCTTTCCCTTCCCTCCTATCCTCTTTCTCCTTCACCCACTTCATCTTCCCCATCTCTTAATCTCTGCACTCTTACTCCAACCATACATCCACTTTAATTCTCTTCATGCTCCCTCCATCCTCTTCCTCGTCTCCTTCCTCCTTCTCCTCACTCTTCTTCTTCTTCCCCTTCCTCCCTGCTCCTCTTCCTTCAACATTCTCTCTATCCTCTTCATCATCATCAAAAATCCTCCTCTTCCATCTCCTCCACCTCCTCCACCTGCTCCTCCTGCTCCTCCACCTCCTCCTCCTGCTCCTCCACCTCCTCCTCCTGCTCCTCCACCTCCTGCTCCTCCACCTCCTCCTCCTGCTCCTCCACCTCCCTGCAGGAGCGTCTGAGACGGAGCGACGGCTGCTCCAGAAGCTCTTCCAGGACTACAACCTGAAGGTGCGGCCCGTCTCCACCTGGGAGGAGAAGGTGATGGTGCGCGTAGGGATGACCCTGTCCCAGCTGGTCAGCCTGGTAGGTACTACACACACACACACACACACACATACACACACACACACACACACACACACACACACACACACATACACATACACACAAATGTTTCCCTATATGTTTAATCAGGATTATTTTTCACATACACGCACACACACACACACACACACACAAGCACACACACACACAAGCACACACACACACAAACACATGCAAACACATTCACTCACGCTCTGCCTTTATCTCTCCCACTTACATACACATTGCACACCCACAAGCGAAACTTCCCACATCCACAAACACACACGCTCTGGTGGGTGCTCAGTGGACTGGGACTGCATCATATATTAGCAGTTAGCTAATCTGCACCCAATGAAAGAAGACCACGAGCAGCAGGAGCTGCCATACCCATCAGTACAACTGATGGCCCTGATGTGTGTGTGTGTGTGTGTGTGTGTGTGTGTACGTCTGTGTGTGCGTGTGTGTGTGTGTGTGTGTGTGTGTGTACGTCTGTGTGTGCGTGTGTGTGTTCTCCATTACAGAATGAGAAAAATAGCGAGATGACAACCAACGTCTTCATGAATCTGGTAGTCCAATGAAAACATTCATCTTCATCACACACACACACACACATTCTCCTGATATGCTCTGTCTCTCTCTCTACCTTTCTTTCTTTCTCTCTCTCTTTCTCTGTCTCTCTCTCTCTGTCTCTCTCTACCTCTCTTTTTCTTTCTCTCTCTCTCTCTCTCTGGCTTAAATGGACTTGTCACTTTTCATGACGGTGGCTTCGTCTTCCTTGCTTCCTTGCTTCTGTGCCAGTTACCAGGTTTCTCCACTCAGCTCTCTGCTGTCACTCCTCTCTCTCACTCCTTCGCACTCTGTGTGTGTGTGTGTGTGTGTGTGTGTGTGGGGGGGGGGGGGGCGACATCACAGCATTGTGGGAATCAGTTTCACCTCCTCTCTGCAGCCCTCTTTCTTCCTTCCTTTCTTTCTGTCTTCGTTGTATTCTTTCATGCAGTTTCTTAGTTTTGTTGTTTGCGCTTTTATTTCAAAATGTCTTTCTGGCTCTCTT
Source organism: Molva macrophthalma (assembly GCA_027123675.1). Classification (NCBI taxonomy): domain Eukaryota; kingdom Metazoa; phylum Chordata; class Actinopteri; order Gadiformes; family Lotidae; genus Molva; species Molva macrophthalma. The sequence goes on along the minus strand of JAOPJO010000061.1, from coordinate 5,812,621 downwards.
TCTTTCGTTCTTTCTTTCTGTCTTTGAGTCTTATCGTATCCCACTAGCTTTCTATCCCTCTCATTCTCATTTGTCATTCTTTCGATTTTTTTCGATTTTTACCTATATCTCTTTCTCTCTTCCTCTTCCCCCACTAGTTGTGGACGGACTACCGGTTGTCATGGGACCCTGCAGAGTATGACGACATCAATGTGGTCCGGGTACCCCCAAACAAGGTCTGGCGCCCCGATATCTACCTCATCAACAAGTGAGTGCCCAGTCTGTCAACACAGCGTCTGTCTAACCATGCCCTAACCCGCTATCTGCTATTTCACAACCGACCGGATCTGAATTCACTGCTGGTCTCTTTGGAAGGGTCTGATAGATAATAAAACAGTTTCCAAAGCATGGGAATCAGACGCCATGTTGATGCCACTCACAATGAAATCGGGTCATTCAGGACCAACATTTTCTTTCACCTCTGGCAGTAACAATAGCTCTTCTAAATAATAGAACTATGTTTCTAAAGCTGCTCACAATTTTTTTTATTTACGTTACCGTTTGGAAAAATGTAAAAATTTGCTCTCTCCTTATACTCCACTACCCCTCACCCCTGACCCCTCACCCCTGACCTCTCACCCGACAGTAATGACGGCCAGTTTGACGTGGCCCTGTATGTCAACGTCTTGGTTTACAGCAACGGGGTGGTCACCTGGTTACCCCCGGCAATCTACCGCAGCTCCTGCTCTATCGAGGTACAGTCAGAAAGTCCTAACTCTGTCCTCACTCTAACCACAACCACAACCATGACCCTCTCCTAACCCCAACCCTATCCTAACTAACCAAACTTAAACCTATCCTAATCCCAACCCCACATTTTGCTAGCTTATTTTAGTTGTAACCTGTCTGATCCTGACTCTCTGTGATGTATCCCCCTCCAGGCGGCATACTTCCCCTTCGACTGGCAGAACTGCAGCATGGTGTTCAGGTCTTACACCTACGACGCCTCCGAGGTGGACCTCCAGTACTTCCTGGATGAGGACGGCAACGAGATCCAGGAGATCGTCATCGATGAGAACGCCTTCACTGGTCCGTGCGTCGACAACGTCGTTATTGTTGTTGATTTAGCTAATGCTCTTATCCAAAGCCAAAAAAAAGCCAGCCACCCTCCATTGCTTAAACGTTTAATAACATGCTCCCTCTCTTTGTGTGTCTCTCTCTCTTCCTCTCTCACTCAATTCAATTTAATTCATATTCAATTAAATTCAAAAAAGCTTTATTGGCATGAGAAACAAACGTTGACATTGCCAAAGCAGGTGAAAAATTAGGAGGTCAAAATATAAAACGTTAAATACAAAATATATATATATATATATATACAGTATCTCCTATAAACAGATAAATTAAAGATACACTGTACATACAATGTGGAGGATATGTGCAATAGTGCAATCATTGTGAACAGACAGACAGACAGAAAAAGTCTCTCCCCATGTCTATCTCTGTTTGTCTCTCTCCTCAGAGAACGGGGAGTGGGCCATCTGCCACAAGCCCAGCAGGAAGAATGTGAAGAGGGACCTGTACGAAGACATCACCTTCTACCTGATTATAGAGCGGAAGCCCCTCTTCTACGTCATCAACATCATCGTGCCCTGCATCCTCACCAGCGTGCTGGCCATCTTTGTGTTCTACCTGCCCCCCGGAGCAGGTCAGAATATGTCCTCACAATGCATGATTACCTAGAAATGAGTGATTTTGCTGTTTGGCATGTACTGCATTACAAATCGGGAACCCAGATGAATAGAATGTTGTCCTTCTGTGATCCCTCCTTTCCATAGATTGAATGTTTATCCAATGTAGAAGCACGATGTGTGTAACGGTTTCTGTTTATCTGTTTTTGCTTTTGACTTTGTATATACTTTATGTATGGACTTTTGTGCTTGTCTTCTCAAACGTCTCTATTGATTGAAGACATCTGAATCGCAATGAGACTTCCTACAACAATTCAATTTGAGAACATCAAATGACCTGTGTGTGACAAGCTGTATGTGTCTACAGGAGAAAAGATGACCCTCTCCATCTCCGTACTCATCGCACTCACAGTCTTCATGCTGCTGCTGGCCAATAAGGTCCCAGAGACGTCGCTGGCCACACCCATCATTGTCAACTACGTCATGTTCACCATGATCTTGGTCACCTTCTCCGTCATCCTCAGCGTGGTGGTGCTCAACCTCCACCACCGCTCCCCCAACACCCACCAAATGCCCACGTGGGTGCGCAAGGTGAGATCGACGCCATGGGACGTCATCTTTGAAGGAACGTACATCCAAAGAAAACGTATCACTTCCTGCCCAATAGTCCCTCTTATCCCAGAGGCATCATAGTCGGACAAATACTGGCGTTGCTCATTACACCAATTATGGTCTGCTCATTTTATGTACCAGGGCATAGGAAGTAGACTCAACTAGGGAAGATAAGTGAATCCTTGTATCTGGATTGTACTGTAAGTTGCTGTGGATAAAGGCATCTCCTAATTCTCCTAAGAAGTAATAGGAGAAGCTTCATCTTTTCGTTCGTGATTGATGATGACTGTATAATCAATTAGGGTATTGGACACAAAAACAACACTATAATTACTGGAGGTGGCTTTTAAGCTACTTTTCTGTCAAACAAAGACATTTTGGTCTTGCAACACACTGATGTCAGAATGACTGAATATACCATTAACCTATGTCCCTCATTCCTCTACACCAGCATTATACCACTTAGCAGCTATCTCTGCTCAACACCAGTTTTACTCCTCAATGGCCAGATTGTAGCCATATTCCGGTCTGCTCTGCTTAAACTCAAAATACACCACCAGGTTTTCATCGACTTCCTCCCAAAGTACATTGGCATGACCAGGCCGCAAACAGAGGAACCAGAGGAGTGGGAGAAGGAGAAGGAGTCGACCGACGTGGGCCGACCGCTGCGACCGCTGGGCGGGAGAAGACCTGGGGGGGAGTACTTCATCCGTAACATTGACCCCGATCGTGTCATGCCCTGGACAGACAGGTGAGGCACGGCTGGATCAGCTGACCTTCAATCCTTTTGCATGTGTAATAGTTGTCTCGGACCCAAGACTACATTTCGTCACATTTTAGTTTCATATCATTTTTAAATGATGGTGGAGAAAAGGGGGGCAGGATAGTGCAGTGGCTGGTACCGAAAGGTCCTTGGTTCAATCCCCAATGTCCACAGACTACCTGTAGCTATAAACGCCTAGCCCGGCCCCTAACCTGATCTTCATTGGCATGTATCTGAATTCACTGTAAGTCACTTTGGCTAAAAACATCTAAAGAATATAGCAGATGCAAATCTGGGCATCCATATCAGTGAAAATCTCAACTCCCTCAGCTAATTTTCTAACCTCTAAAGTGTTTATCCGAGAAAAATGCCCAAGCCGAATTGATGTATTGGTATTCTGCAATGTAAAACGTGGTCGATGAAGATGCTGAATTGACTGTTTCGACGGTGAGCATAGCAGATGCTATTAGCTTGAATTAAACAGAGCCGCGGCCTCAATCTTCCTCTGAAGTCGCAAGCCAGATTGCTAACACCATGACTCACTGCCAAACAAGCTATTACAGCAGAGCTCCGAGTTTGGGAGACTTGGCAAGCGACGGCTACGTAGCCTGACAGCTATGCACAGCTATACCAAAATCTGGGCTGGAACTTTCCAGCGTAAACAAAGGCAGACTCACTCTGAAAGCGATTGTTTCTTTGCGTTGTGTGACGTTGTGTTGGATGATAAGTATCTCCACCCTTGTCGTGCCAAGAATGAATGAATGAATGAATTTTTACTAATGTTTCCTTTAATAAGAGAATGACTCACTGACTACTAGCCTGCAGCTGATGATGTTTGCCTGCATGGCGCCATTAATATATTTGCCATATCCCATGAGCTCATTTGAGCCCGCTCCAATTACCTCGCTGCAGCGTGGCTTTTAAAAGACAACCCTCTTCCCTCATCTTTTTCACTAATGCCTTATCGATTTTGGAGTTAACAATGTACCATTTTGAAATACATCTCATTATAATAGTATATAAAATAGATATAGTCGTGTGACACTTGCTAGAGATCGTTAATTCCGCCAACAGAATCGCGGTGAACAATCAACCGAAATCAAAGTTGCTGTCGAGGTCTATCGCTCATTAAACCCTGGTCGTCTTTAATCACGGTGTCCCGGTCCACTCTGTCTCCCTCCACCAGCTCTCTCATTCAGTTTCACCGAGACTTTATGACAGCCTCACTTAGTGCACTGGGGCAATCGGCCACAGCTGATACGCCTCACCCCACCAGCACCACCAGCACCACCTTCGGGTGTGTGTGTGTGTGTGTGTGTGTGTGTGTGTATGTGTGTGTGTGTCTGTCTGTCATCTCCTTCCAAAAGGGCATCTCATCGTAGCCTCTCCATCCCTAAGCCCTGCTGGTCCTGGCCACAGTCGCCAGTCATCTAAGCCTTGTGTTTAGGTTAGGCATTAGTGGGGGGGGGTGAGAGGCTGAGAGAGCAGCTGTAGGGGGGGAAGGGGGGGGGGTCAGAGAGCTAGTGATTGCGGTAGGACA
>JAOPJO010000061.1:5642464-5652730 GCA_027123675.1 Molva macrophthalma | reverse complement strand
TGTGTGTGTGTGTGTGTGTGTGTGTGTGTGTGTGTGTGTGTGTGTGTGTGTGTGTGTGTGTGTGTGTGTCCGTCCCCAGTGGGATGAGCTCCAGGGCAACTAAGTAAGCGTTGACCTCCTGACCTCAGCTCCTGGGAGACGAAGAAGAAGAAGAAAGCACTTTTTGAGCACCGACGCCTAAAGCCACAATCCTCTTCACACAAGACGTTGCACACATTTGTGTCTGGCTTTATAACAGGCACATACACAAATCCAGCTCTATCAAATCATGCAGAAACAAAAGCGCATGGAAAATCAGTGCCAGATTCTGGCTTGTCCAACTTGTGTGTGTGTATTAATATCCAAGGGTGTGAGCGTAGCAGAGAATGGTAAGTAGGCATGCAGAGGGATAAGCCAATCCTTTACTGGTAGAAGTTGTGTGTGTTGTGCCACCAGTAAATCCAATTACAAGCTCAAACAACCCCATAGATAGCAGGCTGGCTCAGGTCAGTCAAAAGAAACCATTTTACACTGCTAAGGGAAACAAAGGTGTAGTTAGCTTTAGGTCCATGTGAACATTGCTCGGATAGCAATGGCATGCTTTTACATAATTTATCATTTTAGCTGAAGTTATTGAGGAACCCACTCCACGTTGTATTTTATATTCATCTATTCTTTCAAAATCTATATGCAGCTCAAAATCAATAGTCAAAGTCACCTTTCCTTCTTAAAACTCTCCTCAAACTTCTATTCTTCTAACTAAAACAGGGATGTTCTCCAGTGCTAAAAGCAGCAGCCTCCTCATCACTGAGAGGAGGCGTAGGAGTCTTGGCAACGACACTCCCAGGTGCTGCTCTGAGCCGGGAGCACCTAGTGCCTTTCAGTTCACTTTAAGCACAATACCTAGGGGGGTTTTCTGAGAGGCTTGACAGCTACGGTCCCTGATCACCAAGGCAATGTGCAGGAAGGCTGTGCCGGCACCGCCTTTAGAGACACAGACAGGCAATTCACATTCACAGACTAGTTACACATTAACAATGTGCTGCAAAACATGTCTGTAATAAAACCTGTCACTCTGAGGGACGATCACAGATTTCCCTCGGCCACTTCTTCATCCATCCTCAGTTCTTACGGTTTGTTTGTGTAAAAGTTTCTGTGATTATGATCAAAGGGCAGATCGAGAGAGAAAGGCAACCTGAAAAGAGTCAGAGAGAGAGAGAGACCAAGAGAGAGAGAGGGAAAACAACCCCTGCTTTGTCCGCTGTTCCTGACCTGAACGCCTGATGGGAGGACGAGATAGGAGTGAAAGCAACCAGGCAGATACTGCGCTTCAGTAGACGGCGGCGGCAATGATGCACCCGCCGGCCACTTTCAAGCTCCACCCCTTTCCCTGGAGCAGATCATTGGGAGATTAGACCCGAGTCAAGCCGATTAGGCCTTCTGAAGCGCTCTCCGTTTACCGTTTCTGTTCCGGTCGGAAGTCGGCGCATTTATCAGTTATAAAGCCTGTGTCTCTGTGTGTGTGTGAGTGAGAGAGAGAAGCTCTGTGTTTGTGTGAACTATGAAACTGTGCGCACAATCACACACGCTCACAAAAGACACGCCGACACAATGCCATGCATATCATGTTCTAAAGAAGGGAGGTGCAGTGAGAGAAACGGCATGGCTTGAAAGAGCTACAGCAAATGAATAACAGGCTCGTAATACCAGTAAGGGGGCACACAGGAGGGAGGAGGGAGGAGGGAGGGAGAGAGACAGAGAAAGAGAGAACTCAATGCAGACAAGGTAGCACAGCTGTTTCCACACGCAGAGAGAGAGAGAGCAAGGAGTGGCCCCAGCAGGATGACTCCAGAGAGAGAGAGAGATGATCACAAAAAGACAAGGCACAGCTCTGAATCCACATGCAGGAGGGGAAACATGTACAAGTGCAGGGCCGGTACCTAAAACTGGTATTTTGTCAAGTAATGAAACAATAACGTATAATGAATTTGATCTGCAAAGTTACTAACTCATAATATAATCTAAGTTAGGTTGGAGTGTACTTTTGCTGTGTTAAAAAAGTTATGAAAGGTTCAATTATTCTTCTGTGTCGAACAGAAAAGCACTCTTCAAGTCTCTTCACCGATGCTTTCATTCAGGGTGCTAAATGTGGTCTGCCAAAAGCCACACATCTGCCGATCTTTATAATGTGAAGATGATGGTTAGTACAAATAAACATACATGCAAACCTCCTCAACTTGTCTATCATTAATCCACTGCAGAGCAAACAGTACAGGCGAAGCGGTTGCCCTGACGACGTGCAGTAACATTTCTGGAGGAGGTGGTCCCTCTGGACTCCCTACGGGGGGCTATTGGACACAGAAGTATCGTTCAAATTCAAAAGTAACCAAACACTGACAAAACAGTATGGCCAGCAGCACCACACATCGCTTATGATTGCTTATGAGCCAAGTGATGTGATCCCAGCTGTTATCAGAGGCAGTGCTCCACGTGCCAGTCCATATTCAAATGAGCAGATACTCTTTCAAAAAGGAAAGGCAGCCCAATGTATAGCCTATACTGCCTAGCAGCTAGTGGGTGTTCATCATTGTTTATTTCAAGCAACAAACGGACTTACACAACAGAAGGGAGTGAGTTGAGGTGCTAAAATATCTGCTACTGAATCTAAAAAGGTGGAAAATTGCCGTAATCATGAACCGAGGACAGTACAAATAGGTCTTGGTCCGATTTAGACGACCTCTCCTCTAATCCCAACCCATCACCACGCCTTTTGCCAAGGCAGTTTCACACCAAGCACCTGTAGATTGATTCACAGTACCAGAGAAAAACATTCAAAGCGTTGACATGACAACCAAAATACAGTTCCTTGTTGAATGTTATCATACAGACAGGATGTGGTATTGTAATTTCCTGTTAAAACTGTGGTGAGAGGGAATTGAGAAGAAAGAGTGAAGATTAACTAATAACTAATACTAGGTGTGTAATACTAATACCTATAGTGTTATTGAGCTGCAATTGACATGCCCATTGATTGCACTTTCAAATGACATCATGAACATGTTTTGTAATGCATTGGCTGTCTAACAGGATTGGTTATGTGCACCATAAAAACTCAAATCAAAACTCATTTGAATGACATTGACTTGAAATTAGTCAATCCCCTTCCCCCATAGTGCTCTGCCCCAATTTCCTGTTTGAGGAGGAAACACTGTACACACACGCCATTTCACAGGGACTTTGACGCCATACACTGCTGTGATCCATGAGCACGCATTCTACCTATTGCACAACAAAGTCCAACCAAAGTGGCCCTTTATTTTTATTTTTATGCATGCATTTTGTGTGGGAGTGACCCTGAGTGTGGCAGCAGCAGCAGCAGCAACTACGAATTCACACGAGAAGGTCGGACCGCACACATCAGAGGCCGGATGGGAAATGCGGAGTGCGACTCAAATGATGAGACCCGCCGTGATTCCCTGACGGTGCGGCGCTCCAGAGAGCTGCTCTGCCCCCCGGAAATGCTTGGAATGGCGAGGACGGGCCGTCTAGAGGGAGTCATTACAGTGTGATGAAGGGTCTGATGAAGGGAGCTTGAGACCTAGGACTTTGGAAAAGGAGCGGGTCTCAGGGAAAGAGGACAATTTGTAGCGAGGGATGAAAATGGTGGGAGATCAGAACTAAATGATTAAAGGGCATCGGAACTAGAGCAGGTAAAAGCTGAGGTCTGCCCCGCCTGTACGAGTCTCTATGTGGAACGCTGGATCGTGTGTGGAGGCTCGCGGCACATAATCGCAGTCAGGTTGTCGTCAGCAGAGCTTCGAAACGTCAGCGATTCAAGTGTGGGATACGTCCCAACACATACCCGAGGAGAAGCAGTTACACGCAGAGCGATGGGAACACGCAGAGCGATGGGAACACGCAGAGCGATGGGAACACGCAGCGCAGACCTGCAAATATCTTACAGGCGAATGAAACGAGAGAGTAGCGTCATTTCAAACTCCATTTGAGGAAGTAAGTTGCTGGGCTGTCCGGTGTAATAGGGCAATGGTTTAGCGCACTTTTATATTGTATATTAGGCATAAACCTTTTTTTCACATCATTTGTAGCCGTGTACAATTCAAATCACACGACTGTGAAGGTACATGAAGGATTCCTTATTTAATCAGCTTTTGCATCATTTTTCTTCAATCTTAGAGTTAATGTGCATGCAAAAGAGGAACTACGCTGCTAGTGAGGAGTCCAACATAATGCATCCGGAAGCTAAAAATACTTTTTTTTACTGTACATAGCATTTCTGTTAGTCGTGTCTGTTGGCCTCAAAAAAAAATGCCAGGTGTCAGAAACACACGACGCAACGCGAAAAAAGAGCGAAATAGAGAATGTGTAGAAATGTCCTCAGATCACCATAGCAACTGCTGTGCGTGGCAGGGGTGTCAGATCGGCCTAGATCAAGGGACCGCCTGGTGTTGGTGTGATAATATCAACAAGTGCTTTCTGGAATGAATTAGCCTCGTTAACGACTTGTTCCCGTGGAAAACAGATTACTCACACTCACTTTCTAACCCTTTTGCTGTTCCTCATTGAACAAATATTTGGGACTGGGTTTTTAGAAGGTTGAGGAGTATTTCAACTTTTATATTTTTGTATGGAATACACTTTAAAATCCTAAGAACCACAGCAATCAAAGTATTGCCTATGGCAATGTAAAGATATGATAATGAAAAAGCCAATACAAGCAACACATCACCCCAACGCAGCTGAAATATTTGAGGGGCTTTTCAATGACTAAAAAATGGGATCCTTTTCTTCAGCAGCCCTGTGCAGCTTGGCTTTAACCTCGTTGCATTTCATCTAGCAGTGCTGAGAACCCCAAAAAAACCCCGTGTGCTTTGGTGTCGTCATGTGCGTAGATACATGCAGCACGGCCCCACACAGGCCTCTCCAGGCCTCTCCCACCGCCCCCCACCCTCCAGCTCCTCTCTAATGCCAGCGAAAGCCTGGCTGAACAAGCCATCTGGACACCCAGGACTCACCACTGCAGCACAGCCAAACGACTCCGCCCTCGCACTAAAGACCAGAAGGAAAAACAAAGACAACGGACGGCCTCGGCCTTCATTATTCACCAAGTTGTCCACTCTACACCAGCGGATTATGTATGCACACTCGTACAGCGTTACACGGCAGTGCAGCAGCCCAACACCACAACTGCCCCTCAGGCGACAGCTCGTCACCTGATGCTTAGTTAACGTGAACTAACGAGAGTCCAAGTCTATAAGCGACCTATTAAAAGGGTTCAGGTAAACCTACCAGTGTGCCAATAGCTTACATATCAACCTAGGTCCTACATTGGACCTGTGTGTGTAGCGGCCAACAAAATGGATAATAATAATAGTGAAAATCAAGAATCTCTCAAGTATAATTCCACTGAGCGGGACGGATCGGATGCCAGATTCGAGGTGGATGCGTGGCAGTGCAGAGCTTGACAAGTGGTGTCAAGCCCCGGGAAACGGACCAAATTATTCACAGCCCTGACCTTTAAGACCCAAGACATCGGTTCGAGGTGCTTGTTCGCTTTCCAGTCACCCGGCCGGAACATGATATTCTCCTCTTTGAGTCAGAAAGGGCTTGGTTGGTGCCGGATCGTGCTGAAACAGAATCTGGCTTTGCTCATTTCGCCTGACGCATTGCAAATTGCAGCTGCATTCCGTCATCAGTGACAACGTGCACCGTCATCATCATCATCATCAGTCAGCGATCAGATGTGGAGCACCCCCCCATAGAATATGGCAACGTAAACGTCTGCAGACCTCTCGTTGTCTAGAACAGCCAAAATGATTGATGACCTTTCTCTAACAAAGGGCTGTAACATGGCAAGAATGGCTATATGATATGCATTCCAGTACAGGGGTCCTGTTTAAACATGTCATTATATGCAAGATCGTGATGCTGTTAATGTATCCATTTCTAAATGCCATTTCACCATTTTGAGTTACCGGAATTTGATCAAACACATTAAGATAAAATCCATTACACATTATCCTAATGCACACATTAGGATGCAATAAAAAGATCAACAACCTTCCAATCTTACTGAACACTTTATCAATGATGTGATACAACGGTGTGTATAGTGGGTTGAACTTAAGAAGTTCCCACCCACATTAAATAGATCAAGTCAACATTGTGAGTCGATAAGGTATTTGGTAAACGATGTGAATCTGTGCTCAGCAGAGCACTTTAGGAAACAAACTCAATGGACAGGACTGTTTGTTGTTTCTTTTAGCAGAATGAGATGCTCTCCAGTCAGGCTGGTAAACCCTCTTCCTTCCTCCCGCTCTGTGCCCTCTCCTTCTCATCTGACTTCCTCTGGGAGTGCAGATGCACTACCCACACCCCCTCTCCCAGCACCACCCCCTCTCCCAGCACCACCCCCTCCCCGCGCAGCAGCTAGCGTCTGTGGGCTAGCTGACGGAGAACAGACCGGCACATCTTGAAAGACGGATGAGAGGAAGAAAAACATTAGGAAATGGATGCTCTCTTAATGCAGTCTTAGTCATAGCCGTGTTTTATTAGCAGTAGGGGTGGGATGAAATAGAGGGGAGATTCACTAGGTTCTGTTCCACAATAAAACAAAATAGAAAAAAGTAGTATACACACATTTCATTTAAAAAACGAAACTTTTTTTGAGGTCGGCAAGTTCGTTGAAATTCAACATCCTATTCATATTTTAGTGTTGTTCAACATAGATAACGATGATCAGAAAGATAACTCAACCGGTGAGTCCTGACGGTTTAAATGATAAAGCTTTATATAAAGTACGTGACATGACAGAAGTCATATCATCTGATCCTTGCCATTGATGCAGAGCCCTGCGTAACCAAGCCAACCAAACCTGCAGCACAAAACCAGACTGAGAGGCTGCTGCCGAGACAGAACGGGGCGGTGAGCAAAAGGACGCCCTATGAAAGCAGAAGGCGCGGGCGAGCATGTAGCCCACATCCGCAGCATGGCGGAAGAAACGGCGCTGCGCAAGAGGGAGGCCACCTATGAACACACGTTGAGCAGGCCCGCCTACACACACGCACACGCACGCACGCACACGCACACGCACACACGCACACACACACACACACACACACACACACACACACACACACACACACACACGCGCACACAGAACAGATGTAACAAACGACAGAGTGAAACCATATGTCTGCACTGGCATATGCACACACATACGACAGGCAGATTAAAAAAAATCAAAGCTTGCAAATATAACACTACCATTATTCGCACCCCCACCCCCCATTTATTTCCTTGCTGACCACAAGACTGCAGAGTAATAGGGGCAGGAAGTAAGGTGATTATCTTTTGAGCGTGTCAGATTTGATTTAAAAAGCTCAACACACTTGAACCATTAATATCGTTCTTCCACACTACAGAACAAATGATGACTTGCCTCACAATAATTGGGAGCTCATTCTAACCATAGTGTGGATAATTCAAAAGGACCTTTGAGAAATCAGGTAGAGATATTTCATTCATCTTAGACAATTGCTCTACTCAGAGAGAGGGCCAACCAAGCAAGTTCGCAGCAGAAAGAGTGTAGCAAAGGCTTTTAAGATAAATCAAGATTGGAGATACCAATGTAAATGCTACAATGTTGATAATATAGACATCATAACCTGGACTTGGATGGCCAATTACTGGAAATGGTTCCAATTGTGTGAACATATTGACTGATTCAAGTATTGATCACATCCACATGTCTGAATTATTTCTTTTTAATTTGACCCCATATGGAAAGATCAGATTAATTTACCGCTTTCACTTTGAAAAACTATAATCTCAGAGAATTCTAGCACCTATAACAATAAACCACGACTGAGAGTCCTTACTGTTGTCACAACAACCCACAGTCAAATTTCCTGAAACATTTAACAACCAACTTTTTAGTAGGGTTTTGTTGTGTCTGCGTCTGACTGTAGGGGCCATGTTTCAAGCCTGCAGCTTGCAATTTTATGTGCAGGGAAGGGGAAATTAAAAGCATTGAAGTTTTTATAAGCAAGTAGAAAGGAATTTTTTTCCCCCCCTGCCCAGAATAATCAGGGATGCCAACATGGTCAAAAGGCAACCTGATTCATAGATTCAGTGCAAATCAGACCTTTCTTCTTATACTCTGGCACACATGAAACCAGGAGGGAGGGAGGAGAGGAGAGGGGAGTTTTAAAATATTTTATAGAATCAAAACATATAAAATAATCAATTGGGAGAAGATGCAATGTTATGATGTCGTGTCCCGTTAAGGGGGTCGGACTATAGTGGATATAACATTCATATAAACATATTTTTTAAACGTGTATCATTTTTAAATATTGCGTCTCCTTTGAAACAAGGTTCTAGCATTTAAAAATAATGAAAACATATGAATTTTGTCGTCCCAATCCCTCTGAGAGACGATAACGCCAACATAACAATTCACTGGATCCCATTGTGCCGGGCCTTAGTCCAAAACACAGAACAAAAACTATGAGCATGAGTCATGACCTAGCAAGAGCAGGAGGCTGGCTGAGACACACACACACACACACACACACACACACAGAGCAGAGCATCCCAGGACGGGTGTTGTAACCCCATTACTGGAACATGGCAGCAATATGAGTAAGGGCAGCGTGTGCCCCCCCCCCCCCGACACAGAGCCTTTCCCATAACCGCCCAGTTGCCTTCAGGCCATATCTCTCAGCTGTTAGGGAGCTTAGCTGTGGAATGGAAGGGAGAGTCTCCACACATTGTATCATGCGATGAGTGAAGGTGCATGCCAACCACTTACCGAATCTTGACCGTCCATAACCTAATACCTCAACATTTAAAAAACAATATCTAAACATGACCGTGGCTTTAAACCTTGAAACTTTCAATAACAATTTTTTAAATATTCAAAAAAAGAAGCTGTTTTTGTTTATTCGTGCTTACAAGGCAAGTACACCAAGTTTTAACAGCAATTAATTTTACTAATCTTTCCTGCAAGCATAGGATTATAATTTTTATTATCTTCCATTTCTCAAAAGAATAAACAGAAAAGCTGGACTAGTGGCTAATACGCAAGGAACAAACCAGTTACCAACAATGGTTAGATATTAGTTACTTTCATCTATAACGTCATTGTTTATTATCGACTTTAATCAGCTGGAATTTCAATATTCTTCCAGTGCTTTGAGCTTATATTTATTTTGTGTCAAGGAAACATCTGGTCGATGGTTGTGTTTGACCGCTGTTGTTTATGTTGAATTTGTAGCGCATTGATTTGACTGTTAAAAGGCAGAGGTTTCCCGTTATTGAATCAGGATCAAGCGCTGCTGAGGTATAAAAAACATTATTTTATTTACTGACATTCAGACAATTACATTTAACATATTGTTAATACCATTAACATAATGTTAATAGTGAAATTATCAGAAAATCGCAGGGCATAGAACAGAAATAATCTTCTGTCAAACTCACATGATGGTCCAGACCTCTCACAGTGCCCCATTAAAGAAAAACGTCTCCTTTTTTGGATTCAAACCTACAATCATGGGCTCTCGAATTCTACGCTACACAGCCCAACAAAAATAGTTGTTTCCCCACTGTTTCTAATCCCTGCTTCTTCCAACCATGCCATTTTCTTTCCTGGTGAGAATACTAAGCTACATCTACTTGAATAAAATAAAATTCTTTATGTAATCATCATCTTCTGAAAAAACTAAACAGTCTCCTGGTGTGTTGAAGATGAATGGGCTTAATATATTGGCCTTCCTATGCCTAATATGTCACACATTTACTTTCATACGCATCCTTTACTCCCTTGTGCATTATAGCGTTGTGGGATTTCACTGACAGGGAACAAAATGAATTAACTAGTGTGAGCTCATTAAAGTATCATTTTTAGAACATGCACGATGCACTCATAACTCCCTAATTAAGAGAGTTTCCACCCGCCCACATGCACAGACCATCGTTAAAAAAGAAAAAACTATTTTAGGTTCTGTAATAGCAAGGATGACATATTAGGCTACTTTTAGGCAACAACAGGAGTTAAGGAGTGAAAGTGAAAGGATCTGGTTGGGACAGGAAGAAATAAATCTGGACTGGGCTAGAGACAAGTTTATTCCCATGACTCCCCATGTCTCAGCTTCTGGGGTTCTTAGCTGTGTTATGTAGAGAGTGTGTGGTGGGGGGGGGGCCGCCCCCGCCCGCCCACCCGCCGCCGCCCCGCCCCGCCCCCCCCCCCCCCCCGCCGCCCCG